>JAIUZE010001026.1:0-109917 GCA_022085475.1 Heliosperma pusillum | reverse complement strand
ACGCCATATATCCATAATTCTCTATGGGTACTTAGTCAACACGACACCAACCATATAATAAATCAGTCACGGGAAAACATCCTATCATGTGACTACTTGCATATCAATAATAATCAAATATCATATCGCCTCATATCTACTAAGGCTAATTCATTAATTAAATACAACCATACTTGAAGACAAATCCCCGACCCGAGTCCCGCGACGGGTCATCAGTAAAATCGGGGCTGACTAGATCTTAGTTTGACCAAACCCGTTGGATCAAACCGGCTAGAAACAGAGTCTTTATCACATAGACATAGACATAAAAATCAACATATTCAATACATGTTATTTCATTAAAAACTTCTAACATGTGAAATATTAAACATTTCCGAAAACCCGATTGACTACAAGGATAGTAAATTAAACTATAAACTCGTATTATAATTTCTAACATGTGAGAAATATTAATTTTATGAAACTTTTTTTTAATTAAATATTTTACTTATTAATATTTCCCGCTTGCTAAATATTACAAAACACGATAAAAATGACGATAACTCAAAAACCGACACGAGTCCCAAGGTGGGACCCACGGGCTGAATTGGGCCGGACCCAATATGGGCCTGGATGGGCCCACGGGCTGTTTTGGCTTCAAAAAGACTGTTTTTGCTTTAATTTTTCTAAAACCGTTTTCTAATATTTTCCCGCATGCTTAACATAATTAAAACCCGTCAAAACAACAATTAAACAACCAAACATCGGCACAACCCAAACCAAAACCCGGACCCACCTTGACCAACCCAGACCGGGTCTGAACCGGCCTGGACCGGTCTGGTTTGGACCCGGTTCAGTCCTCCCCTCACGGTTCACACCATCAACAACATCAAATCACTTCCAACATGTTTTTAATCATCAAACAACCATTTTAACAACATTCATACAAAATCATAACTTATTAAAAATCATCAAAATTTGTCAAGAACATTAAACTTGTTAAAATTTCATAAACAACATAAAAAATCATAACTTAGTAAAAATCATTAAAATTCTTCAAGAACACTAAATTTGTTAAAAGTTCATAAACAACATAAAAATCATAACTTATGAAAAACCATAAAAATTCATCAAGAACCATAAATCAACATAAAAATTCACTACAACTTAAAAATCATCAAGAACACTAAATCATCATAAAAATTCATACAACATAAAATCATCAAAAATCATCCAACATCACAAAAACTTCCATACAACATAAAAATCATAAAACAACATAATAATTACTACTTAACATATTACTAACTAAAAATCCATAAATCATAAAACATGAACCAAAAATAAAGATGAACCAAAATCCAAATAAATCAAATTAAAGGCTATGTTACTAACTTAACTCTTAAATACTATAACCTGAACATAAACTAAAACCTATAAAAATAAAACTAAGGCTATGTGACATTAATTCGTCGAGTAAATCGGAAATGTTACCTTAGCTAGCAAAATCCACTTAGCACAAAATATAAGAAAATATAAATAAGAAAACCCTTCAACTAGTCTTCACCCAAAATATAAGAGTCCCCAAATTCGTCTTCAAACTCTTCCCCTATAAGAAATAACAAGAAAAACAATTATTAGAACTTAAACTAAATTTTCCATAATTAAATGATGAAAACGATCTTGACGGAATTGAAAATAAAACATACGTGAAGATGGAGAGCGAAGAGGAGATCTTAGAAATATAAATTAGGAAGGATTTAATTAAGAAATAAAGGATTTATGGAGGTTTTGCTCAAGAACGATGAAGAACTAAAGATGAACGATGAAGAACGCGAAGAACGATTAAATAAAGTGAGGTTTTGATCTTATTTTGATTTGTTGTAAAATGAAAAGTTGTTTGTGAGTCATATTGGGTGGGTGTGTGCCGTGTGTTTATAGACACATAAAGGTGTCGAGTTTTGAAATTGTTGTTCCGTAATTGACTCGCGTTTAATAATTGTTTTACGGTAAACGATTAAATATAATTAACGATAAGGTTAATTACACCAAATATCTAGATATTAAGATATTGTATTCAAAAGTAATGAAATATCAAGTCCTATTAGAGGACTTTTTGAACCGTGTGGAATGGTGAGAAAACGGTCTGATTTCGAGCGTTTTGCGTAATTTTCGTTAATTGATCGATAAAGCAAATAGTGATCTAGATATTATGATATTGTAATCAAAAGTAATCAAACTATCAAGGCTATTAGAGGACTTTAAGGAGCCGTGTGGTTTGAGGTGATTTGGGTCTGTTTTTGCTCGATTTGCGTAATCTCCGTTGACGGATCGATAAAGTAACAAATATCTAAGATATTTGTATTATTTTAATCGAATCAATTAAAATATCCAATCGTGAGTGGAAAACGATGCCATGGCCGCGTGACTCATGCCAAAGTCGAGTTTCGATTTTGTTGCGCGCTTTACGATGCGTCGGGAATAGTTAAATGACGTTCGGTTAAAAACCGTAAAAGTTATTCTTTAAATTCCAAATAAATTCAAAATAATTATATTAAATTATGATAAATCATAATAAATCTTTATAAAATTAAATTTATTATTTTTCAAATAAAAATTTCGGTCTTTAAATTTACGAAGCGAGTCGGGAAAAGTCAACGAAAGTCAAAGTTGACTAAAAAGTCGGAAAAAGTCAAAATGGCTTAAAAGTTCAGAAAAGTTTAAGACGACTTAAAAATAACTAAAAAGTAAATGACGACTTTAAAAAGTCAAGGAAAAGTCAAAGATGACCAAAAACGGTCTTTTCATGAAATCTCTCAAAAATTCCAAATACGAACGCGGAATTTCAAAATACGACTCGGAACAAAAATTCATATATTAAAAACTTAAGTTCTACTGAAAAGTATCCATAAGCTATTGCTTAAGTAAATTGGGTACTTTTCGGGTTGTTACAATTTACCTCAGAATATAGCCGGGCTCTACGTTGCTGGTATGTTCATCTTGAACCTCCAAACCTGTTCTTCTATTAGCTTTATTGTTTACATTGGATTCTATGTTGCTGGAACTTTTACTTTAAAAATCTATATATACGTTGTGTTTTGGTGAAATTAATAATATTTTCAATGGGTTTATGTATATGTTGACTTACGATTTAACCCGTCTTTGCAGATCTGTGTTTCATTGATTCAATAGTATGTGTCGCCGTCTACGAATTGTATACTCATGGTCAGTTGCGTACGTGAATTTACATGTTCTCCCGGATAAAAAGCACAAATTCTCATTTACGAATTGTATACTCATGGTCAGTTCCGTCTAAAGCTTAAGAGGAGTCAAGTATGCCCATTTGAGATGGATAAGACAAAAGACATAATGCATACTTGCATAGGAAATAAACAAAATATTTGTCTCATCCAGACAAGTGATATATTATTTGAACCGTTTTATTCTTAAAACGGATATAACCGTCTTAAGAGATACCTGCTGAATAAAAAGTTACTGGTCTCAAATCGAAATGTATTTGTTAGAAAGGCGTCATAAAATTAAAGGATCTGCAAATTAAAGTTGTTTTTAATACTGAGGTGTACAAATCAAATTTATGAATTGCCCCCGATTTACCTTATCCGCAAATTTTGCAAATTTAGCTGATGCCGACTACATTATGTAGCCACGTTGATTATCCGGAGATGTATGTAAACGATTACAAGTAGGTGATCATTTGTCTCGCTCTCTAAATCACTGCCTACCAAAGTGCTTGTACCCCTATTTTACCATTTAATTTCCTGAAATTTTTTACCACTGCATAAAATAGGGCCACTTCTAAGCTATTTTGCATGAAGAAATTTTATCTTATATGACGTCTTACCAATACCCTCTATACCTAAAGCTTATTTATCAAATTTTTGGTTCAGGTTCTACGCATTTCCCATTACGCTACGTGAAGTCAAAATATCCTTATTGGATTCATCGGGTCACAGCTCATAAAGGTATTAGTATATAGGAAACCAGCCGCATATATTGATGTATACACCAAAGATAAATAATTCGATTTAGTAATTATTTTTACCTTTTCCAATTTTGAACAGTTTGGCTTGACATTTAATTACGTAGTTCTCTAAAGGCTCATGTACTTTCTGTTGTTATCAAGTGCAGGTGAAGGTCAACCTCATCGGTAAGGGCATGTGAAGGTAAACCTCATCGGTAAAGGCACACACCAATTGACTTTTAATGTAGACCAACTAACTTGAGAAAATTAACTTTATACCCATATCTTGGGTTCTTGGTCAAGTTAATGTTGAAACTCCTTTTGTTGTCCGATTGATCATTATGCCTCATTTAATCACCCACCATTGTGTGTGGTCTATCGAGCATTATATATGTTTCTTGGCTACATTACTGACAATAGTGCTTGTAAAGCTTCTACGTGATTTATTATTTTATTTCTTCCCACGAATTAAGGCTGATGCTTTAAATAATACAATATTACGAGAAAAATGTGCAGGACACAAAAACCAACAAACCTAAATGAAATTCCGGAACGCACCACGAGTAAGAAGCGGCAACTTAGAAAGTGACAAGCCCAACAGAAAGAAATAGAGACACTACACTTAATGTAGGAGTTTCGTAAGAATATTTCCATAAGAAAAAACGAACCCGTTTGTTAGTTTATTACAAATAACACCACACAAGGTATCCTAAATCAAATGGAATATGCAATTAGTTTATTAGCACTCACAATTGCATACAATATTCCAAACTGTATGCTCAATTTCATCCAAGTGAATACAAGAAAACAACATTCCAACGATACCCCGTGAATCTCACGGGCAACAGAACTAGTTATTTTTAAAAACATTAACATTTAAAAAAAATTATTAACAAAGTAGTTTTAGTAAAACCTGCAATCTCTTTTATATCTCTACGTACAAAACATTATTAATAGTACATTTTAGAATTAAATTTCAATTGCTGTCAAATATCATTAGTATAATTGTTAATTTCTCTATCATCTCTATCTAAAAACCTCGCATTTGTGCGGTGTCTATACTAGTATGGAACTAAAGGAACAAAAATAACATGGAATATAACAGGTGCAATAAGAAACTGAGCGTAGGATAAATGAAGGTTGTCGTACATTACTTAAGGTTAACCGCGCAACATTCCTTTGGTCATGAGTACTGGGTTTACTTTGAAAGAAGATAGTCTTTACAACCTGCGGTTCACATTTCAGGACCCGAAATATGGTTCTATTTACCTGAGTGGTATTTCCTCCCTCAAATTAAATTAGGCATGCTAAAGAAACCCTAACCAATGAGGAATGAATATAGACTATTGAGTTTATACTGTGTATTTATACGAAAACAGCAACTAGAAGACTGCCAAACACCCAACTAAAAGAGTGACTGGCCACTGGACTTAAGACATAGTTAGTAACATGGACGACCATTAAAAATATTCCAATGAATTTGTCGAGACTTAACTTGACTGCATGCTTATGTAATAAATGTTATTTTGCACTACAAGATAACGTTTGTTGTCAGGCCTGTAACGAACATGTTTTAGTATGTTATTTACTTATTGCTAAATACATTAAATGTGGAATCACTTATGTTGTTCTCCACTCATTCGTATTATCTGTAGTTGGAAGCGCAACTCTAAAACAAAGAGTTGTATGCAACCAATTCAACATGCTCAGTATAAAAATCCTTGTTGACTGTATGTAAGACTATTTCACTTTTGTGAGAAACTAAGTTGCTCTCAAAATTTAGAATATTATAAGCCAGAGTAAATAATAAATACTTGCAACAACTAAAATAATATGTCCCTATCAATAATGTGGTAATTAAAGTACAAGTATGCTCTTTCCAGCTATATAAATTTGATACATTAGCTACGAGACTTGGTTCTTGCTTTGAAGTACAGTGGTTTCTCCTCTAACCAAAAGCTAGCATATCTATTCAGCAAGATCATACAACTACTACATAGCCTCGGATACTTCGTGTCTAAAATCAGACTTATATGGTATCGGAAGAATTCCAGGGAATAGTTGTATGCCAAGTCCACAATTTTGATTAACATTTTACCTCCGCTCGCAAACTAAGAAATTGTTTTGGCTCAAAAGCAACACAAACTATGATTAGTTTGACGATAAATTACCGAAAAGAAGGGGGAACCTGGACAGTAATAAAAGACAAAACACCGGCATATCTTGGGGGACCGCTTGCAACACACGCGGTTCAACAACTAGTGTATATAAAACAAAGAAATAAAAAAAAAATACAATAAATATAGTTAAAAAGTAGCTAATAGATGTTAGCTTGTGTTTGCCACGTGTCTCATTTTTATTGGTCTAACATCTATGGTAATATTTTTTCAATTAGTCTTGCTTGTGACAGTCACTATCCGTCACAAGCTTGTGACGGGTCGGATCTCTCTCGCAAGCTTGCAATTGGTTTCCCACTTGCTTGAGTTGCCCTCCCACTTGCAAGCTTGTGAGAGAAGATCCGACCCGTCACAAGCTTATAACGGATAGTGACCGTAACAAGCAAGATTAATTGAAAAAATATTACCATAGATGTTAGACCAATAAAATGAGACACGTGGCAAACTCAAGCTAACATCTATTGGCTACTTGTTAACTATATTTATTGTAATTTTTTTTATAAACAATATCAATATAAAGATCCTATTTTATAAACAATACCAACATAATCAATAATTCGTAATCAATACCAATATATTTACTTTTATCTACGAATAGTACTAAGTCTTCTTCTTACTTTAGATTTTTTTTCCTACTTTACAGGTGCTTTCATCTAAAAGAGGGAGTTTGGAAGTGGGTGAGTTGAGATTTGTACTTGAATCATGGTTTCGTGGACACTTTCAAGTAAGTTAAGAAGAGATTTTAAGGTGACTTGTTAGTATTGGTAGATAGAAATTAATACTTTGGTACTGATTACAAATTATTGATTATGTAGGTAAAGTTTATAAAATAAGGTACTTATATTAGCACTACTAGTTTGAATGCCCGTACGATGCACGTGTTACATTGTTATAAATATATATTGCTAGATAAGTGTTCCAAAATTCATTTTTTAAAATGAATATGTCTAGCTATGAATGAAATCAAGACCTCATATACTTTTATATTTTGAATATTTCAAAGAGTTTTTAGGTTTGTGTTATTTTGAAGAATATATATTATAGATGTAATGTCAATGTCCGATCTTCATTCTCCTTAACTTGTACTTCGTAATCTCTAGTGGCTCATTTGGCGCATAAAAACATGTGAATATGAAACTATTTTGGTATTTATAATTCAAAGTTAAATAATAATCAATAAAATTTTATAATTTTCGATATAAGAGAATGAATTATATTTATATTTCACATTTGTCTGTGCATAGTACTCCACTGTCTCGATCATTTGTTTATCTTTTTTGGGATACTTTACGGTGTACCCCTGAGTTTTTCGGTTTTCTATGTTGTACCCCTCTTTTTTTATAATCTATGCTATACCCCTCAACTTCTTACTTAACTTTATAAATTTCAAACAGTGATATTTCGAACTTTATTCAACCTCATTAATGTCTTATTACCATCCTTTATAAGTTACGAAGTATATCACAAATCACATTTACGAAGTAAAACTACTATTAAAAACTTTCGTTATAAAACATTAAATGATAATGGAAATTTCGCGAATTGTTTGTTATATTTGTGTACTATTTGGTGAGTTAATGGTTAGTCGGTGAACTAATAAGTACTTGAGTACGTTGTCGAGTAATTGGAACGCTAAAGAGACGGTTTAATAGCTTAATTAAGAAACTAACTTAGCAAAGACGGTAAATACGATCATTGTAGAGACTAATGCATAAACTTCAGGGGTACATTATAGAATTTCTAAAATGTAGGGGTACATTATCATAGAAAACAAAAATAAACTCGGAAGTATTTTAATCACAGCTAAAGAGGCGGTGAGAGTGTAAAAGAAATGTAAACGTTGACCGATAAACATTGATTATAGTTATACCAAAATTATAAGTAAAACGAAAGAAATTTTATAGGTGAATATAGTACTAATGATATATTAGTTATCTAAAAACCGTGTTTTAGAAAAGAAAAATAAACATATTATAAAAATAATCAAACGAAGTAAGAAAAAAAAAATTAAACATGTGTGTGAAACAAAAAAAAGATAAAATAAGTCATCATTTCAATCAGATTAAGAATCACACACAATGAATTATAAGCCGTAATATAAACACAAATTACAAATTCTTGTTTATAACGGTTGTAAACATGACAATAATGAAACGGACTCGGATAATGGTTATTTAAATCCAAATAACAACTCAAATGGGTTCAGTTTGAATTAGTCATGCTATTTTGATAAGTGAATATTTGTATGGTTTTAACCCCCACTTTAGCTCGGTTTTGTATGTCATTTGTGCTTTGTTAAGCCACTTTATGAGCTAATATCGTCTTCTAGGTGAATTCCTATGTTCTAACCTGTTTTGTAGGGAAAGTGACGTTTCTACGCCCTTTTTCTATATTCTCGAGCATTTGCCTAGAACCCGACGATTTGAAGAAGCAACCTTGCCCAAGTGAAAGGCATTTCAAGAAGGTTCGCTAATTCGAAAGAGAGAAGAAGCAAGGACGGTTTCGTAGTTGTCGGAAGATCAATCAATTGGGCGGAAGAATTCATCGCTTTGCATCAAACCCTACCAACAAACCCGATTGTAGAAGTCAAGGGGGATGTTGGAAGTCAAGTCAAAGTAAAGGAAGATGAAACGTTAGTCAAATGCCTCCAGAAGACCACATACCCGATCGGGTAAGTGGTGTACCCGATCGGGTAAGTGTGCTAATCCGAGCATGACGGCTACAACTTCCTATTTTTGACCTATGTGTTTAATGCCCGACCTCTTTTCCACGAAACCCTAATACTATAAATAGATGCTCTAGCCCCTCATATCATATCATCTCATCTCACACAATCTCTTCACACAACATCTCTTCTCTTCTCTTCTCTTCTTTAGATTAGTTTTTCTTCTTTCTTAGTTTATTTTAGTTTTAGTTTTCTCTAGTTTAGTTTAGTCTAGTTCTAAGCTTTCTTCAATTGTAGTTGTTCTACTTGTAATTGGAATTCTAATTTCCGGGTTTGCATTTCCTATTCAAGTTCTTATTACATTTCAATCTTTGCTCATCCTTTTCGGTAATCTTTATTCTCGTCTTTACATTATAGTTTCATTTTCTTTTAGTATTTCCTTTATCATGTTTATCATTCTTAGTTTTATAATCTTAGTTTCCTTTTCATTGTTAATCATGCATAAGTATTCACCTTTCTAGGGTGTAGGGTAGCCATGTAAGATTGATTAAAAGATATTAATTGGATAAAAGAAATTGTGCCTTTAAAACGTTGTGTCTATGCATGTTTGGATTGTAACGATAGTTAACAATTTCTGGCCGGAAATAATCGACTAAAATGGAATTCTTTTCCAAGGTAGAGATACGCGAATTGAATAGACAACGCATGACATGGTGGATTAAGACCTAGTAAATCGCCTAAAAAGCCTGCTAGACCATCTGATCTATGATTGTAATGAACACATCATTCTTACGAACTCGCAATGAATTATTTGCATATCTTAAATCCAATTTCATCAATATGTCAATCTACATGTGTGAACCTACTTCCCTAGATTCTTTTCTTTATTGCATTGTTTTTATTTAGTAATTAGTGACAAACATTTGCCAATCGTCCAAGGTAGATATCTAACCATAACTATTTATAAGTATCTCCCGTCTCCCCGAGATCGACCCCTTACTTCCCTAATTACATTAATTTGTTGTTAGCCTAGTCTGGGTTATTTATCTTTGATTTGGGTACGCGACAACCCAATCATATTTAAAAAATCAATTCCATAAAATCAGCATACAAATTATATACTGCCCTGATTTATTTCCCACTTTAGAAAAATAATCCTTAATTATACACTTACCTAAAAACAATTCTCATTTCTTTCCTGCGTTAGAAACCTCTTTTGATATCAATTGTACTAATCATCTTCTACCTCTGCCAATCATTAATTTTCATCCGATTTTCCTGTGAGCATGAGTGATATGATCAACCATGGCATTCGTGTGGACGACGGTGATGAGACAGTATTGGCACTCAGTAATGACGATATGGTAACGGCTAGTTTAGATAAAGATGATAAGCAGGTCGAAGGCGATGTCGAAGATGGTATTGGTTCCATTATTTTAAATGATGCGTGTCATACTCCTAAAGAAGGCAATGAACGTTTTCTGTAACTCTAACTTGTATCCCTTATCCTAAACATATACGGTACCAAATCGAGATTATAATTGACATTTTCAATAGCTGATGAGTTTTTTAATTGATTAGAATTTGATATTACTGGCTCTCTTGTCGGGTTGAAGGCTACAAAGTGGGAATACTTACTCAAGGTATAATATATAACCTGATATGTGGTCCGCTGATTGGGATTAATAACTATTGGTCTAATATAATGTTCGGTTTTGCCTTCTTATCTAATGAAAGAGATGAATCAGTGGTTGTTTAATGCCTTCAATGAATCTATTGGGGATGGTGTCTTTCCTGTATCAATTTTTACCGATCAAGACCTTGCGATGACAAATACAATCAAGGAGGTAAATAATACGTAAATTTCATGTTGCAGCCGGTCACCTGTTTATGATTATAGGGTCACTTTTTTTTGTTAAATATGGTTACAATTTAACTAATGGTTACTATATGTACTATACATGAACTAATGGTTACCATATGTACTTAAGTAGTCACATATTTGTAAAATTATCTTTTTCGGTTAAGGTCTACTAAACATTAACTAATTGTTACCTGTTTATACTTTTCTGGTCACTTTTTATGTTTTTAATACGTACTTATTTTGTTACTTAAACATGTAAAATATGGTTACTATATGTTCTGACGTAGTCACATATTCTAAGTTAAGTGGTTACATTTATAATTCTCTAAATGAATGTGTTTTTCCAACTTAAATTGCTAATTTTATCCATAAATGTTATCACTTATCAGGTCTACTAAACATGAACTAATGGTTACTATATGTACTTACGTAGTCACATATTTGTAAAATTATCTATTTCAGTTCAGGTCTACTAAACATTAACTAATGGTTACCTGTTTATACTTTTCTGGTAACTTTTTATGTTTTTAATACATACTTATTTTGAGTACTTTAAGTTGTAAAATATGATTACTATATGTTCTGACGTAGTCACATATTCTAAGTTAAGTGGTTACATTTATAATTAAGTAGTCACATATGATTATTTTTCTGCAGGTATATTATCGTCGCAACGGAGCGAAAGCACCAATAATTCATTGGGGTTCCAAGCAACTAAGACTACTTCACTTACTGAGTCTTCTACATATTTGACGCAACAGTTAAAAGATGGAGGTCGAAAGAGGAACGAAATGAATTTAATTGAGGCCCTGATCTGTGTATCCTATGGTTTACTTATTTGTTCATCATGCTGTCAGGTTTAGACACATTGGCTTTTTTCAAGGCATTTGAGAAGGAGTTCATTATCGCAATCGGTACAAGGGCCATAGAATGTACGAATGAAGGCCATATTAGGTCATACCTTGTATATCCATCGGGAAGTGATGAAAATCCGCACCATGTCACCTTTGATTCTTCTAACTTACTACTAGAGTGCACATGTCGTAAATTTCAGGAGAGCGGAATTTATGCTTTCACTATATCCGCATCTTACACACCCGTCTCGTTTCAGAAATACTCGACCGATGCATTTCAAAGCGGTGGACCAAGTTTGCCAAGAAGGAAGTGCGGGATAGACTTCTTCCTAATGATAGGCGGAGAATTGAAGCGGCATTAATGAAGCAGTAAATTAGCGGCATCAATCTCTTACAAACTTCAACAATCTGATAACAAAATGTTAAACTGTACCCGAAGTGAGATCGTTATTGGCCAGTGTGGGATTTTGTACTCACGAATGCTTAATTATTGGCCAGTTTTTGGTGTTTTGTGTCGTTTTTTTTTGTGGTTTACTAATGTTAGGGTTATAAAGAAATCCACTTTCAAACCTTGTCGTACACTATTGACGCTTAAAATACATCATATAAACAAGTGAGCACTATTGATGCTTTTATGATCACTTAATTGAAATTTATGGTCACACTTTTACAAGTACTAGTTGTTGCTCCGCGCGCGTTGCGCGCGGAACCCCAAATTACGTAGAAAGGTCTATATTTATCCTATGTTCGATTTCTTACTGTACCCATTATAAAAGGGCTGCTTTTCCATCGCTTTCCTATCATCCTTGTATAGTTGTATTCGTGGATTTTTTGATACAATTTTCATTTCGGGTTATTAAGAAGCGTCTTTTTAACGACTTAGATGAGAGCCTCATGAATCGAGGGGAAAAGCATTACCTGCACCGTATTTGAGATACAATCGTCATCAAGAGACAATAGAACATCAATTTTTTTTGTATCCTATTTCCCAAAAGGACAATCTCTAAGGCATGAGAGATGGAGTAGTACGGCAGAGGTAGGTGCCGTCAACTTCAAAAGATGGGAAAAGAATTGAAACCAAGCGAAGGAAGATTAGGATGACTGAAAAACTAAATGAATAATTGTCGAGTATTTAAAACTTGTAGGACATGAGTATTTGATTTTCACATTTATTAATCAACCCAATATATTTAATCAACCTGTGGCAAAATTCTGGAGCAACGGGAACGTTTATTCAGGAAAATTATATTAAAACGCAATTAAAGTTTGGAGTATCAACCCTATACATTGATGTGTTGGTGACAGGAAAAACCCGCGGCGTGTTTCTTAACATCATAATCCACACACTCGGCTAACTCATGGCCAATTCCATAGCTCCTTGACCATTCAATTTTTTCAAATTTCATTTTCTTCACTTTCCTAGCCTGACAAGTGAAAGTATGCAAGAAAAATCAATAGTAAGCATATTTTTTGGATGAGCAGCTTAATCGGGCCTTGTCTCTACCATAAGTACGTCTTGGACACAGTACACAAGCATATCAGCACCCTGCATTTTACAAAATCATGTAGGTAAACTTTGGCTAGATCATCGAATCACCTAATCCAATCACGTTACCTATGGTTTACAGGGTCGGCTGAATTTGAGTCAAGAAGTTAAGGAGCCCACAAAAAATAAATTGAAGCATTATACTAATCCGTACAAAACCAAAAAAAAAAGCTAATCGTAAGCTATAGTATCACACAAAATATATGAGACAAAATAACTTATGTATATTCACAATCAGAAATGCCTCATGCCGAATTACGGCGAGATGTGCATTGCGGAACATAAACCTTTTATTGGCTGGGGTCAGTGACTAACAAACATCCAAAAATCCATTGTCCTCAATATGGCAATTTCCCCAAGAACATTAACCTCTTCCATTTAGCTTTTCCTCACATTTTAGTAACATTTTACCTCATAATACACCAAATCATCATCAAATTTTTACGATTTTAATAGAAATTCACAATATAAAGCTTCAAGAATAGCTAGAATTTCTCCAAAACACTGATAATAAAAGTTGCAGTAGTACCTCTGCAGGTTGCAGTCTTTGGGTGACCACCTCCTAGTCATCCAAATCAACCCTTCAAGAGAATTGTTTGAAAGCCAAACCAATCATTGGGTCACGGTCTCCACCTGCAGTTAAGAGCAATGTTTAAAAGCTATCAACTGACGACTAAAAAAAAAGTACACTGGTGCATACTACTCTTCAAAAGAATTGAGGTTGCACACCTTTTAAACACAAATTCTCATTTGTGACGGACACTGTCCGTCGCAAGCTTAAGACGGATACCATATTCTCTCACAAAATACTCATCAAGGGTGAGTGGAGAAGCACATGGGGGGTGCCCACCTTGTCCCCTCTACCCATTTCCTCTCACAAAATACCCGTCGCAAGATCCGATCCGTCGCAAGCAAGACCTACTGCCTTTTAAATATGTTTGTAGTGATATGTGATGCTATCTCAAAGTAGGTACTCCCTCCAATCCAATCCAATCCAAACTACCCACACACTTTTGCACAAGTTTTAAGAAAATTGCTTTTGGTGAGGTTAGTATGGGAAAAAGGATGAGAGAGGTAGTACATAAATTTGGTGAGGTATGTTATAACAATGACAATTTTTGTAAATATAGGTATGTCATAAGGATAGAGTTGTCCTAATTTTACTCATTTATGGTATGGGTAGTTTGGATTGGATTGTCCTAAAATGGAAGGTGGGTAGTTTGGATTGGATTGGAGTATAATATTACTAACTAAACCAACTCATATAGTATTTAATAAGGTCTAGAAAGTGAAATTTGCACATGACGCAATTAAAATTAAATCATGGCCTTTCCCGTGTTTGTTAAAGGGATTGATTGTAGCATAACACAACGATTTATATGAGACCGTTTCACATATGATGACACCAACCAATACAACGTATACTCAACTGAGCAATACTTGAGCATTTGCTTTCTCTTATATTAGATGTGTGACTGTCTCACTGCCATAATGTTCATAGATGATTAAAGAGTCATAAACTGGTCACTTAAAGGCAGTTTCTTATCAATCTAACCTAAACGAGGCTCTAAAGCCAATAATTAATCAGGCGTATTAGCTATGGCTATCAACGACATGGCAATCATACTCTAAAAAGGGAAACCTCTAATTATTAGCACAAAATTGAAACTTTCATCCACAAAATGAACCACCCACACCAACTTCATTTTTAACAAATAAGGAATACGATTCCTATATGTACATGTCAATTAACTTTGATCAACATTTACTCTCTTCATGGAAGGCCGCATATTAATATATTGTGAAACCAAACCATTTGATTGAAATCCCTATTGTGCTGCACTATGCTAATCATAATTATCGAAAATTTCTTAGCCTAGCGATTAAGGCAAAGCTATTCTGCACAATGCTAATCTCTTGCCCCTAATTATAATGCTTGTATGGCTCATCTGACACGTTAATCATAATTTAAATCTCAATATGATATCTATTCTAATACCTACAACAAATTTGGAATGAACTATTTTTATTTCGAAATACATAAAAAATATTTAACAGTACAACCAGATTCATGTGCTACAATAGCCACCAAAGCACTAATCTGATTTTCATATTTCATATGCTTGTCATTGGATGACAATCGCACAGAATAACAGGTCTCGTAGATGAATTCCATAACTACCAGGTTTCAATATTGCTTACATTAACATCACAATTTATGAAACTTGATGAGAGACATGTGAAGCCACATTTCAAACCAAATGCAGTAGCATAGTGCTACTCATATACAACGACACATCACTATGAATTAGCATTTAGTATGTATTGAAGTAGATCAAATATAAAGCCAGATCATAAAGCATTTGGAAAAAAAAGTTAGGGTTAGAAATTTAAATACCTAAGACAAAATGAACGAAATGATGGTATCAAACCCCAATTTTTCATTGGAGAATTGAATTTAATCTCCTCAATCATATCAAAAACATTAAATACACTAATCTATTGCTTAAAGTGACAAAAACAAAAAAAGAATGAAATTTTATAGGGAAGAAAAAATAATTCTAACAAATGCTAATAGAAATTCCAACAACTCCTTCTCCTCTTCCTTCAAGCTACCTCCAACCCCAACCACCTCTTCCTTCTACTCCACTAACATCGTCCTCCTCCTCCTCCTCCTCCTCCAACCTCCACCAACAAAACTCAGTTAGCACTAAGGTGAAATTTAAGAATTTTAAAAACAACGAGGTTTACAAAAACATTCAAAGGCGTCACTTTCTTTCTTAAAAGAGTCTTAAAGTCGATATCCATAAAGTAAACAACAATCAGTTCAAGGGTGCAGTTACAACAGTATTGAAAGTTCTCAAATATTGATTCTTTTTTCTTATATCTGTTTTTAAGTGTTGCTTGAGATCTGTTTTTTTTTTTCAATCCTTAAAAGTCACGATTTTTTGGTCATTCAAGAACTTCACTAAAATGAAAGCCATACATAATCCAAGAGCAAAACCTACAAAATATACGACCTCAGCAAATCAAAATATAAACTACGTAGAAAACTACATAGACTACATTAGTAAGGTGAAGAAATATTGACATGATTTCTAACTCATTTTCTTTCTTCACATCTTGATACGTGAGTCATAAGTAAAATCAAGAAATTAAAGAGAAAAAAAACATAAATAATCAATCCCTGGCTTGAAAATTTTACAGAAAGCTTACCTATTTTTTTTTAACATCATCACCCATTATTTGCGTCATCACCACCCTATCCCTTCCGCACTTCCTCCTTTGAAAGACACCATGTCATACAGATAACCACCCTGAAAAAATAAGGTAAAACTCACTGGAATTAAACACACGGAATGCTATCGAGTTCAAGAAAATTAAAACCACAAACAAACAATAATGTTCATACAACAGTAACCCGCAAAACTTAAGGTGAAAAGAATACTTGAATAAAATCGGTAGCATTTCAGATTTGTTATCAAATTAATTTTCTATGGAAAAGTGAACAGGGAAGGGATAGTAATTGGTATTCACCTTCGGCTCACTCTCAGAATTAGAGTCGTTAGAATCATCCTGAGACCTATTGTCAGCTGCTGCCTTTAGTTGTTTTTTCTTGTCCTGTGCTGAACTAAGATGACCTCGTCTCTCTCCACCATCCTCTTTGAAATATGTAGCAAATATGGAATATTAAGTGACAAATAGAAGTAGCAAATATGGAATATTAAGTCAAACAACTTACATGAAAATTCAAGATCATTTTCATGTGAATCTAGGTGACAGCTTTATTTTTCAGACTGTGAATGTAATTTAACCAATTAATAAAGAAGTCAGAACATACCATATCACCAAAGGTCAGATCATGGATTGTGAATGTGATTATTGTCATTTCCATGTCACAACCAAAAGAAACCTTCATTTTCAACAACCTAAGTTAAACAGATCATACCATATCACCAACGATTAAAGTAATCACAAAC
The DNA here is from genome assembly GCA_022085475.1 of Heliosperma pusillum. NCBI lineage: Eukaryota > Viridiplantae > Streptophyta > Magnoliopsida > Caryophyllales > Caryophyllaceae > Heliosperma > Heliosperma pusillum. Next base: position 92,870 of record JAIUZE010001026.1, on the reverse strand, counting down.
CGAGTCAATCATACCTTTTATCTTGTATTCCACTCGTACTTTCTTTTCGTTTAAGAGGTGAGCAACACAAGTATCATGAAACACCTAGTCACCTACACACAACAACATAATCAACAAACAAACTATAATTCAATGAAATGTGAAGAAATAACTCGTCTTTGAGTTAGCTAAACAATCATCAAAACGTAAACTTTGTTATAAAGAATTTTTTTTACATAAACTTCACTTCGTGTGTCTCGGCTAATAAAAGCTAAAGCTTTGAGCAACCTTGTTAAATCACCCCATTGATTTAACATGACCTCTGAAAAACCAGTTCCGGTTTCAAAAATATGGGATCGGTGGATAGTTGTAAGAAGCATATGGATGACAGCTTTTGTTCATTTTGCAGTATGTTTTATGATGGGTTTCTTAGCAAAGTTTCCTCCTACTTGTATTTATTCAAACCCTTGTCTAAAGTTTATAGAGCTTTCTACCAGTCCATCGAGCTTGCACCAAGGCCTAGACAACTGATGAACCAAACTACAATATTTTCAACCACGGCCCCTGACTAATCCCAAAAGAACCAATTAAATCAACACCTATCCTAATTCCTACAACAAAACAGTAAAATAAACACAACCAAAAGAAACCACTATTTAAGGTGTGGGGGAAGGGGCATGGAAGGGGAGTTGCATAACGACAACAAAATAAAGGACGTTAAGAGTTTATCAATTATGAAATGAAAAGGATGCAAAACATCTAAAAAATCCAAACATTCACGTTTTGAGTAGCTAGAAATTCCATAGTGTTGACTCACCATCAATACAGGCAGACCGGATTATTCGCCAAGCAAATATGAAGTTTATGTTAATTGGTGCCCTTTGGTGGAAACCCCAATTTTTCCTTGAGGTATTGTCATGAATCTTTCAATAAAATCAAGCATCCTGCAAAGATGAAACAATTGTGTTAATTTTGACAATTTAAACACATATCGAGCCCTAATTGCATAAATTCCCAAATAGTGGAATTAGTATGTACTAACCCTAAAAACAATTGAAAAAAGAGGAAGCAAGAAGGGACACGCGTGGTGTCGACGACATGAGCACATATAAATCAATGCACAAAATAAACTAAGTTTTTGTCATCAACAATATAACGCTATGAAGTGTTTCTGTTTTTTTTCAAAATCAATCAAAAAATAAAAAAAAGATGATAAAGAATGAACAGCTATTAACAACCTCAAACCAAAGGAAAAAGGTGTCTTGTTTGTGGTAGTTTGAGAAGCAATAGTGAATCACTAAGGTGATGGTGAGATAAGATGGAGAACGAAGATGGTGAAGCAGTAGGTTTTTAAGAAAAAAGTGACATGAGAGGCTGATAATAGAGTGAGAGCACATGCTCAATTAGGCTAGCAAGGAGAAACTGAATGAAAGGCAGGGAGGAAATGGAGGAGAACGTGGGAAAAGGCTAGACAAATGGGCCACTAACGAGAATCAGAATAAGCAAGGCTCATACAGCCCAGTAGCCCAACAGAGGGATGAAAACAAAAGCAAGGCTCATACAGCCCAGTAGCCCAACAGAGGGATGAAAACAAAGGGATGAAAGTCATTATTCATTAGGAATAGTATGGAGGAGAACGTGGGAAAAGGCTAGACAAATGGGCCACTAACGAGAATCAGAATAAGCAAGGCTCATACAGCCCAGTAGCCCAACAGAGGGATGAAAACAAAAGCAAGGCTCATACAGCCCAGTAGCCCAACAGAGGGATGAAAACAAAGGGATGAAAGTCACTATTCATTAGGAATAGTAAAGAATCCTTGCAAACATTTTAAAAAGGTGGAAGGATACTGTACATAAATAAAAATTTCTATCGTCTACTTTTTACTAGAAAATATAGATACATAATTTATGGCCACACTGTTAATACTTTTATGAGCACTAACTTAAAATTTATGGTCACACTTAGGCCAAAAAAGTTTATGATACTGTAAACTTATTACTATCTTCAAATTATCGATATTTGGTTACAAAATGTCTTCATTAGGAAAATAATCAAGGCTTAATATTTTCTTCAAAGCAAAAGTTGTTCACTAAATGAACCTGGAGTAAAATACGAGTAAAACAGAATGCTTTCAATACTTAGTCGTTCACAAATTAATTAACTGCGAAATAGGGAACAACTAAGCAATTAAAACTGGAAAAAAGTAATTGTCTTAAATTCTACTGCTAAATCCAAAATAAAATATCATTGTTTCTTCGAACACCTCTAGTTCTACACCATTCTATTTCTTGGCTATTCCTCTAGCTTCCTTGTCACCACCCCCTCCAAAATAACATCGACCAATTTGTCATTAGATATCTCCTCACCCGCTTTTAGACCAAATCTGTGCCTCCAAGACTCCATTAGTCAGGGTTGTTTTTTTTCTTACTGGAGGTACGCAAGACCTCATTCCTATCACTGCTGCAAGGTAGCATAAATGCATCGTACACATCGTCTCGCGTCATAACAAAGTACTTCCCCTCATCAATCATGAACATCCTGGAGTCTAAATCATAATGCTCCATCAACCAATCTATCATTATATGACAGAATCCGCTAGCTTTGAGCTCTAGTAGCCCTCCGAAACCAATATCTTCCAAACTTCTCTTCTGCTCTTCCGTCAGACTCTTGATTAGCTAAAATAAGCCACCCGGGGACCCGTATGCATCTACAACCTTTTTACAAGTCCTATAAAACAATAAAAAATAGAGATGAATGCAATTATTTAAATGGTTACAATGACACCAGTAACAAATACACATATACAAAAAAAATAAAACACGGCTACTACATAATTATACATGGTTAACACATTGACAGTACATCTTCAAATTCAAAACTAAATTACTAACAAAATATCACAAACTTAGAAACACTATTCAAAGCCACAAACATCATAACAGTGGTAACTATTGATGAGTATATGGTTACATAATCTATTAAAACCGTCTTACAGTTATACAGTAGAGATACCAATAGATATAGGGCTGAGCAATTTTAGGTCCGGACCGGACCATTTGGTCTGGACCAAAACCGGACCGAATTTTTTAGGTCCGGTCCTCGGTCCACATTTTTGTAGGTTTTGGTCTTCGGTCCGGTCCGGACCAGACCGGTTATTTTAGGTCCGGACCGAATAGACCGAATTTAATGTATTTTAAGGATAATATTTATAATTTTATGAAATTGTTGGGTAATTTACCTTCAAAAGACGATACAAATACAATATTAAAGACTATTTTAATCAAATGATAGTTTCATTATTTGTTATGTTTAGTTTTGTGAAATTAAATTTAATTAGGTTATCCTTCTTATTAACAATTATATTTTTCGGTCCATTTAGGTCTAAGACTGGACCAGACTGAATATTTCGGGTTTGGTCCGGTCCAAGACCAAAATTTTTAGGTCCGGTCTTCGGTCCACAATATTTATATTTTCGGTCTTCGGTCCGGTCCGGTCCGGTCTTAGACAGATGCTCACCCCTAAATAGATATACAAATATGGTTACAATGTCACCAAGTTACAGTTACAAATTCAACATACACAAAAATGGAGTATATGGATACAAAATAATCATACATGGACACATATATTATTAAACCATGGAAATTCATAAAAGACAAAGAGGCCTATGATATGGATACATAACTTAACTGAAGTATGAACACTTTATTAATTATAGATTACAAGAATTTTATAATAGTTTATAATAACAAACAATGACCAGTCTAAACAAAATGGTTACATTTAATATCAAACATGGCTACAAAATAGGTTTTCGTGATCAAAGCAAAATTAACATGCCTATTTACAAAATATAAAATAATTATGAGCACCTCTGGAAGCCACTAAAATCAAAACAACCATAACTAACAATGATTAAAGGGTCACAACATGTACTATAATCGTCTAAATTCATTATAAGAGAGTCACAACATTCACCAACGTTAGAACAATAATCAATAACATTAAGCCAAACAATGGCAAAAACATCAAACAAGATGGTTAAGACTTAAAAACCAACAAAGCAACATCAACATAGACTAAATACGATAATTCAGTTGTGTACTTACTTAATCACAATCCCATCAGCAGATACCATCATCTTACCATCTCTCTTCCAACCACCGTTTCTACCTTTGCGTAACGGACCCCCTACTTCAGTGGTGGTAACGACCCCATCAAATGTCACGTTATTTGTCATTACTGCCATCTCGTTTTCTACGTCTTCTTCAATGTCTCCCCCATCTTCTTCGACCTCCGCATCTGCTGCCATTTTTGAAACTTCTAGGGTTTTTTCCTTCTTTGAATTTGTCTTTCCTGGATTACCTTCATTATGAAAAGGTAATCGGTTAATCGAACAACACATGCATTTGTTTACATGCTTCTAAGACAAAATTAATTACTAAAAATCAACATGCATTTAAATTTAACATCATACATACCAGAAATCAGTCGATTCTCAACTTCAACATCAGGTCTCGTTTTGATCTTTTCCTTATTTGTAATTGCTTTTGTAGGGTTTTCGTTATCTTTAAGCAAAAAATAACGAAAATTAAATTATAAGACGAACAAAAACCACTACAATTAAATTTAGAAAGAATACCTTCTACACCATTCGAAGTTGCTTCAACCAAGCCCTTTCTTGCTACCATCTTCCTCGTCATATCTAAAAATTTGAAAATAGAACTCACAAATTATTTGTAAAAAACCTTAACTATGGGTTGCAAATAAAAATTATTATAACAAATGAATTAATTACCTACAAATAGGCTTGAACTGAGCACAAAACACAAATAAGGAGGTTGAAGACGGTAATGTAGAGAGCAACGATAGGAACCGTGGAAGAGTGAGGAAGCGTGAAAGCAAGTTCAACCGTGATTCAAGGAGAATGCAAACAGACGCAGAATAAGTGTATGGGGAAAGGATATTAGCTAGGGCTTGAAAATAGGAATTTGTAATTATTAAATATTACGTTTCCTTTTTTAAGATGACCCACTATATTTAAACAAAATTATTATACCATACCATATATTACTATATGATAACTACTTGACCCGTTTCATTCGTACAACGGATATACCCGTCTTACAGGAGACTAATTGAAACTCTATTATTCTTGTAACATTACAATGCCTTAGTCTCATTCTAACATCACATTTGACCCTATCAACTAGATGCGCTGGCCTCCAAATACTACCTTCACTTCTGCACTGGTTCCTACACATCCAGATCTGATATATAAAGCAAGCCACAATGACAACAATGGCCTATTTCATACTAGTAGAACCCATTCTCCAATTCAGTCACCACTCCATATATCCCTGTTCTGGAATCTGCACTTGACACAAGGAGTTAATTGTTAGTAAGCATCTTCTGCTGTAGTAGCATTCGAAGAACAGATCAGGGTGGGTTTCCTCCATTAATCCACAAAGGAAACGTCAATTACTGCGAACTATATTCATCTTCATCAGTCTGTCTTGCGTGAGTAACTTGTTCTGAACAGTTAGCCAACATATAAATAAGTGTTTAAGTCTGATCCACTTATTCACAACTCAGGGGTACCATGGTACCTGTTAGCTCTCAGGTATTATCCATTTATACACCTCACTAATTGTATAAGGGATATCACTCATGCTCCAAGTGTTGTCAAAGAAATGGTGCTTCAAGATAGTCTTTACATGTCATATTTTCCTCCATGCCCAGTTGGTATTGGTGCTAGGTTCATACTCCTTCCATTTCTCTTTTTTGTCATTTTCTTGGTCTTTGTGCTAAAACAAATAGATAACAAATGACCGGGACAAAGAAAGTACATAATACATTGTCTATTAAAATTCCACTTGTCTTTGATACATGTTTGCATGTTTGCTTTAAAATAGAAAGGTAACTAAAGACAGTTTGATTACTATCTAATATGTATATAAATATTTTGTTTTTATAGAAAAAAATAAAATTACATTAAAATTTATATCTCTCCATTCATTTTATTAATTGTTTTAGAATGTTGCACATAAATCAAGAAAATGTTAGTCTTTAGTTATATGCAATTATCGATCTTTGAAAATATAAATAAGTATTTTCCACTAATATAATTGTTTAAATTACATTTTTTTTTCCAACACGACTTCTAATATGAAATTGAGATGCTTTTTTCCTGATACAATTTCTATTCACGGTTAAAAACTACAATGTATTTTAATTTTACTCAACTGTTATGAGGCATAATAATTACCTATATTTGAATGTAAAAATAATAATTCTACCACTGATCAAAGAAAAAGTTAATTATTGGTTTGTTTGTGCATTGACAATCTTTTTATAAAACACATTATTTTATTATTATTTTTTTAATTCCATTTATTAGAGATTATCATTATTTATGACATATTAATAACTAATCTTAATATTATTAAAACAGAAACATTTAGACTGCTGTGGTTGATCCACGCCATCCAAACTCGCCAAAAAAAAACTCAGCAAAAAACAATCCCTTATATATTAAAATCCAATCATTTAGGGGCCGTTTGGTTTAAACATTAGGTATGGATTGGAATGGATTCCAACTCCAGGGAGGTATGAAGTTAGAACCCCATACCTTTTAAGGGGTGTTTGGTTTGATCTTGTAATGGATTGTAAATCTCATTCATGTTGTTTGGTTCACATTTGGAATGGATTCATGTTATATTGTTTGACCCGTTGTAATCTTAAGACGGATATATCCGTCTTAAGACGGATCGTCTTAAGAGAGACTAAACAAGGCATACAAAAAAGATAGAACAACTATGTGATAATATATGCTTAAATTATTTAAACAAAAAAAATATATGCATTACAATTCATTATTTGTTTGTACGCAAGGATTATAACCATTCTTCATTTTATAATTATCATCTATAGCAAATATTGAAAATAGTCAAGCAATATACACGCCTCAACAAAAGCATATGGGATGAGTCAAGCATTATCATCATTTTTTATTAAAAAAAGAAGAGATAGTGTATGACAAATAAATCACCTGACAATGGAGAAGACAAAAAAGAGGAAGACGAGGAGATGAGTTCGTAAACCTACTGTTGATTTTTTTTGTTCTGTTTTTCTTTTCACTATAGGGTTTGTATAAGGGAGGAATGGATTTAGAATCATGGGTTGAGACCATGGTATGAGATTCCAAGGGGTTGAGGTGGAATTAGAACCCCTTGGGTTTCTATATCCATTCCAAAAAGGGTCAACCAAACATTGGAATGGATTTAATCCATTCCAATCCATCCAACCAAACACCCCTTTAAAGTATCTACATTGAGCCACGTCACTTTTCATTTCTTTTTCCAATACTGAAAGCCTATTGGCTATTGATTGTTTGGTAGGGACCATTGAAAATCAATGATTTATTAAGCGTAGAAAAAGCAAAATGAACTCCTTTGATTTTTTAAGTGCTTTTTTATTCTTTAGAAAATAAATAATTAATGTCTAATACTCTGTATCAATTAACGAGCTAAATTAAATATTCAGAAATTTATAAATATTCACTTGAGTGAAAAACGAATGAAAAACAACTAGGAAAAGAATGGATCCAAATTGAAAATAACAAAATAAAAAAACTATTCTAAACACAAATTATACCAAGTCTGGCACAATAATAGTTTATTGCATGTGATTAAATTTGCTTAACAAAGAAGTTTTGTAAACCCAGAAAATATAGATTGAGGTAGTATTGAAAATAAATACTCACAAAATACAAAATCTGGAGAATGTTGAAAAAAAAACAGAAAAATAATACAATATTAAATTAAAATAAAGTATTACGAAATAATCTGTTGAAGATCAAGTAATACATTCGACATCAACAAAACTAGCAATAATATGGGAATTTTTTTTTATAGTGAACTAAGTTAAATAGAGAACATAAATTGATGAATATGGATGAATTCACGATGATGATGAAGAGTAAAATGAAATTATCATCATCTTTCATAATTGCTTCATATTTTTAACAAATAAATTTGGTAAGGGGAGATGGAGAGGCGGTGAGGCCACTATGAGGGTTTGAATGAAATGTTAATTGGGTGTTTTTTAGGGTTATTAATAAGGTGGGTTGAATAGGGTATGGAATGGGTAAATGGCTGACATGTTTGGGTAATAAATTTGGCCCAAAGTCTGAGTGTTTAGTGGCTCATTGTTTAAGTAAAATATTTTGTGTGATTAGCTCATTTTTTATTCGTATATGTTCCACTAAGAGTTGTATGGCGCGATCCTTTACAGTATTCATTTTTTTGACAATTAGTGATCATTTTATGATAAACAGCGACTACTTTTTAATTTTTATGACTAAAATTGGCTTTTTTTCAAGATAGTCACTATTTACAAAAAAGTGATCACTATTGATAAAAAGTGGGCACATTTTGCAAAAAGTACGGGAGGAGACAATTTTACATGAGAATAACTGTTGTTTATTATATCTAAAATGCAAGGAGTATGTGTTATTGACGAGTATATAATGATCGGGTTCTGCGTTTGAGCAGAAGATAAGTGAGACTGAAAATGAGTTATGGAGTTAGAAAAAATTATGTTAAATTTAATATCAATAGTTTAATCATATTCACTTACATGTCTTATATTAAAACAATATAAGAAATAAGTTTTCTTTTAATAATTATTCTAATATTAGGTGGTAGAAAAAAATATATATAACTAGATTTTTTCTTTTTTGAGTAATAATTTTTTTAATAACTATATAGAAACATCATTAACATACTCCGTAGTTAACATCGTCAACATATATGTGAGGAGTTTATAGTGGGCGACCAAAGAGTGAGGAATGAAGGAATCCGAGGGCTAATACTTCATAAGGATGATTGATCTTTGTTATGAGGATATACACGTCCTTAAAGTAAAACGTGCAAATAATATCCTATTTATATGAATAGGATATAGGATATTTATTTTTTTAATCCCTAACGAATTTTACTTTCGTTTCATCTAGCACATGAACATGTCTTAAGTTTAACACGGATAAACAATTTTATATACATAACGTTATTTATAGCGTGTCTTAAATTTTAGTAAAATTTATGAAGGATATAATATTATATTTTACTATTTAACTATTGAGTAGGTCTTACTTGCGACGGATCGGATCTTGCGACGGGTATTTTGTGAGAGGAAATGGGTAGAGGGGACAAGGTGGGCACCCCCCATGTGCTCTCCACTCACTCTTGATGGGTATTTTGTGAGAGAATATGGTATCCGTCTTAAGCTTGTGACGGATAGTGTCCGTCACAAATGAGAATTTGTGTTAACTATTATATATTTATAATTTATAAGATGATATCATTACTTTGAATAATATTTGAGAATTCAACTAGATCATTCTAAAAGTGTAAAGCACAATTTTCATTTTTGTTCCATTTCACGAATGAAAAGATAGTAATACTCTTTGTCATTTATCATATATTCATTACTTTTGTTTTTAATGCGGATTTTTGAGACCTCACGTACATGTAACTTTAAGGGTATTTATGATGTGTTAACTGTATATATAAACCCAAAAAGAAATGTAAAATTTGGTTGAATATATCGAAAAAGAAAAATCTTGAACGTGAATATTTCATGTCGGAAACCCGTCTAATACCAGACTTGAACATGAATATTTCATGCCGGAACCTTGACCAAGATGTGGGAGATCTATGTCTAGGAGTAAATCACTTTTTTTTTTTTAAAAAACATTTGTTGGATTTGTTTGAATTACGTCATTAACATATGAATTTGATGAGTGGTCGTGAAGTATATGGAGTATGACTTGGTAAGAGCTTATTGATTAGTGATAAGGGTAAAGTCGCATCACCTTAATCAAAGTAATTCTAATTTACTACTAACTAATAGTCAGCGGTAAGTAAGGTATCGAATCCACAGGGAGGCGGTAGTATTCTAATCTGTTAAACTAGGTTCGTCTCTTATAGTAACAATTTCGTGGGTTTTTTATTTGTGATTCTAAACTAATAGAAAACAATAACAATAAAAGTTGAAATCAGTAAGATTAAAAGTCTAGGGTCTCAGGTTCACTAGGATTATTATTCAGGGTTAAGGGTGTAATCAACTATCATGCAATAAAGTTATCTAAGGTCACAAGATCGATCGATTCAATTATGGCCTTTAGATCTACAATTTAACATGCGATCGCTATCATTAAACGGGTTCTATTCAATTATCGTAGCCTATCTTAGTCTTAACCCAGTCCTAATTTGCGAGACTAATTAATTAATCCTGCCAGTAATTAAGCAACTAGATTTAAAACGATAATCAAACGATAACCATGCTATTGTAATTCAATTAACTAGTCTATCCCTTCTAACAATCCTAGATCCCCTTTCAACCCTAGATAAGAATTTAGCTACTCATAACGATATTAATAACAACGATAACAAATAAAGTAAACATGATTAACAACAATGAAAGAATTAACAAAGAATAATTAAAGAACTAGAAAGTAACTAATTGAATAACAAAGGAAGATTAAAGAGTACCGATTAAAAGCTAGAACTTACAACAATAGTCTTGATGAATCAATCCAGTAGCAAGGCAAACAAAACTTGAGTTTATAATATTAAAGCGTACCCTAATTATGAAAGACGAGTTTAATTTTCCTTTTATAATAACAATCTAATTAACTAGGTTAAACTAATTTAGGAAATCCGAAAGCTGTCAAACACTGGGTTGCTCGATCGAGCAAAGGTGAATCTGCTCAATTGAGCATGACGTCAGCCCGACTCGAACGAACAGAGTGATGCTGCTCGATCGAGCATCCTTCAAATAGCCTGTTTCTTCGTTTTTCTTCATTTCTTCTCCACCGCTCTCGATTCCCGTGCCTAACCTTCTACGATCTGACTCCGCAATGCTCCATACCAGCTCAAAAAGCTCCAAATGCATCCAATCTGCATTAAAACATAATAGAAGCGGCATAATCGATATTCTAGCTAAAATAGCATAGAAACAAGCAAGGAAAGACAATATATCGAGTCTTATGTATCTAAGGGAAGCATAAAATATGTAAATAAATAGTGATCACCAATTAGTCTCAAGGAAATAGAGGTTTTGGATTGTTGGGCTATTTGAAAAAGAGTTACTCGTCTGTAAAAAATCACTTTACATTGGATTAGTGTAAAAAAAATCAATTAAAGATAAATATTCCTCTTTTCAAAACATGGGTAGTTCATAAAGAAACTTTAGAGATACGGTATCTCACTAAGTTATTGAGAGGCTATTTTGTCATACCCCTTGCTATAACTTTTGTACCATTTCTAATATCGATTGTGACTCACAATGTTTCGTTTGTTTGGTACATATTTTCATATCAGTTTTACCTATTTTATCATATATTGTAACCTTTTTTTAACATCCAATTTTATTGTATACGTACACCTTTTATTACCTTTTCTATCATTTTTCCATTAGTTTATATTTAGTCTCTCAGTAAGTAAAATTGTAAGGTCGTTTTACACTAATTTAGTGTAAAAGCGCCTTACATAAGAACAATTGTTTGTAAAATATATTGGGTAATTTCATAAATTTCACTAAATTATATCATGTATGTGTTGTTAAATATCTTCGCTATTTTTTTTTCATAGAAACACCCCCGTGCAATCTTGCACGGGGTTAAAACTAGTATAAGTGGAAACTGCTCTTTTATCAAAACCAAGTTGAACAAGTGACGTCATACAAGCATAATATTTCGGGCACAAATTCTTATTTAAGACGGAGGTATCCGTCTTAACCTTAAGACGGATACCATATTCTCTCACAAAATACCCATTAAGGGTGAGTGGAGAGCACATGGGGGGTGTCCACCTTGTCCCCTTCACCCATTTCCTCTCACAAAATACCCGTTGTAAGATCCGACCCGTCTTAAGCAAGACCTACTGTATTTCGGGAGGATTCAAATGCACTTTTTGCATTTAATTACTGTACATAAACTAATACTAATGCTATATAGTTAATTCATTAATAATTTAACCAAATGTCAATATACTTATATAATAATAATACGGTTAATCAATTTAATTAAACTTTATAATAATTTCCTTCAAAAAATACTTTGTAATACTTGCAGTATTTCTCAATTTAATAACTTAATACTTATAAATTATAATACTTACTTTGTCCCTCCGTCTCAATCATTTGCTTGGCTTTATTTAAAATCTCCGATCGAATATATACAAGAACTCAATATTTTTCTCATTCAAAAGAAGGTAACGCGGCATAAAATAAAGAGATCAGACAACCATCAGATGAAATCATACAATATATTTTGAGTTGAAGGCAACGGTGACGGTGATGATATAAAATGATACTGATAACTGAGATATATGTGTTATTTTATTTGATGGAAGTAGCAATTGAACCCCATAACTTTGGGCAATTGTGAGATTAAGCCCCACAAATTACAAATGTAGTGATTAGGCCCTACAAGTTTGATCAAAAGTGAAATCAAATCCAATTTTTTTATTTTCAGCCTAAATTGTATAATTAAGTAATTACTAGTTTTAAACTCGTGCATAAAATGCACGGGTCGTAATAGTAGACGCAATTGTTGGATACATGAACATATAAAATGAGCGTGATTAAATATTCAATATCGTGACGATATAAATAGTCTACAATTAGAGATCCGACATACATATAATTTCAGTTACTAATCAGTATCATGCAATGCAAATTATGTTTGTAGATAAATTCATTGTGCACTAAGTACGTTGCATATCTTATTTGATGTACGCTTATTGTCGCAAATCAATAGCTTCAAGCCTTGTTTTTTTTTATTATTAATAAGCATTTTTTATAACTTGATGGAATTATGGATTTTGTTCGGTTTTTTTTTATTAAAATTTATATTTGTATATTAAAATCATGTTGTACATGCATATTTTTTTTTTGTTATCACTGATATTAAAACTCTTTTCTTATTTTCAAATGAAAAAAAAGTAAGATTTGGTAATTATTATTCATTTAATTTTAGGAATATGTCAATTATTTTATAACATAATTTAAACATTATTGTTATTAATTTTGTTATTCTGTTTTTTTTTTTAAGTTTCAATTTTTGTGCCTGAATATGTTCTTTTTTACAGTTTAAGTCACCCATTAAAATTGAAACCAGAGAGTGGTAACAGTTCACATTATATTTGTATTTTTTTTAGTTGATTCATACAAAATTTTCAATTTGTAATTTTTTTAATTTTCATAATTATTTGTAACATCATTTATAGAATTGTATGATTTATTATATGCTTTTGTATAGTTTATATATTGAAGAATATAGAGTTGAAAGATAAGAGTATAAATTAAGGTTCTTAAATTTCAAAATGAAATAAGAAAAAATGTAGAATGGAAAAGGAGATAGATGAGAGAGAGTAATTAAAGAATTTGTGAAAGATGTGGTGGAGTCCAGTTTGCTTTTTGCCTCCCTTGTTTTCAGCAGCCAATCAGAAACTTTCAAATATTTCCGCTTTTATATATAGTAGATTGTAATTTATTATTTTATATTTATATCATGTTTTTTTAACATATGCATAGACATGTATAGATTTTCCCCCATTTTAATGTATGTAAGTTTGAGCAAATGAATGTATGTATATCTTATAATTTTAATATATGAATTAAGTGGACATTTTTGTAGAAATAAAAAGTGAATTTCCTTTAAAAAGAAAAACTCACATTTGATAATAGAATACTTGATTTCGGTTCATATAATGTTTTTTTTTAAATTGGGTTTTCATATAAACGACCAATTCTACTATATAGTATCATAAAATCATATATTATGTAAATTATGTAAATCATATAAGTTATGTAAATAATCTAATCTAAATCTGTAAATAAGGGAATCAGAATTTGCAAGAGTGAGCAGAGAGATTAATTAATCTTTTTCTTTGTATGTAGGGCCCACTGTAACTTTTTCTCCATAAATCTCAGCAGCCAATCAAAAACTCTTAAATGTTTCTGCTTTATACACTAGTAGATATATCTAAGTTCATCATAACTAAGGAAATATTACAATTTTGAAAAATTGTAAATAATTTATTAACATAATTTTTGGATCATATTCATTAGTTTGTTCCAATTTTAATAGAATATATATACATGTGAGAATACTTTATAAATAAAGTTCAATTTTAGGTAGTTTTTGCAAGTAATTTTTATTATTTGTAAAATAAAGCGCATAGTTATTATTCAAAATTTATAAGAAGCGTTATTGTGTGTTAGTAAATTGTGTAAACGAATATAGAATAAGTTTTTAATGTTAAATCTTGTGATTTTGGTTGAAAACTAAGAAATTGGGTTTAACTTCACTTTTGGTCAAACTTATGGGGCCTAATTACTACATTTGAAACTTAAGAGGGATAATTTCACAATTGATCAAAGTAAAGGGGGTTGATCACCACTTTCGCGTATTTTTTAGGGTAGTAAGTAAAACAAGATTGCAGGTTTTATATCAATATCCATTAATTAATTTTTTTTTTATCTTTTCCTCATAAAAATTTGTATTTGTATATCAAGTAAGTCTCTTTAAAATCGATTTACAATAAGACATTGTAAAACAATTTAAAAAATACCCTAATGCCCCCTTACCCATACATGATAAATAGTGGGAGTTTATATTATAGGGGTCAATTAAGTAAATAAATCTATGATTTTACAATAATATTATTGTACAACTGATGTACACAAGAATTTTTGTTATATTCCTTACCGAATACTTATGAGCCACATGCTACGATTTGTTCTTTAATTAATATGAAACTATTGGTTGAGTCTGTTCTATTAAGTTTAATGTCATAAATAGTATTCGATTCATAAATAGTATAATCTAAAAGTAATACTCGATTCATTTTTGAATTATCCTTATTGTCCCACTTTTTACGAGGAAAAAAGTGAGGCCATGAGGCTAATTAAAGAAGATAGGAGTATGTAACAGTGTAAATGGAAACTAAATTAAGAAAAATGCGGACCAAAGAATGATCCATAATTACTTTGGTTCAGATCATCAAGTGAACGGGCATTTTATGAGTATGAGTAAAATGGGATACGATAAAGTAAGTTGTTAATATTATAATTAACAAGTTACTATGTGTGTGTATGGTCTAACTTTTTAAAGTATTTTGTGAATTTAAGGGCAATAGCAATGGTTGGAACTTCATACTAAGCATTTTCATTGACACACCAACACAAATAATAACTTATGAAACTTTTTAATTTCCTTCAATTCTAAAAGCTTCATACTTTCTAGGCGGTCCCCCATTCTTCTCTCTTTTCTTAACATGAAACCGATTTCATATAAGGAACTTTTTATTAGGTAGAACAATGGGTAAAAAGTTCTCTATAAGATATAAAACCTTTTATTTATCCCCATTGATATTGCCCTTAAAAGCACTTTTTGACCAAACACATTATCGTTTAAAAATAATTAAAAGAAAATTGTCGAAAGCTCAAAAACCATTTTCTTACCCATAAATATAGAAGCACCAATTTGGTGCTTCTAGATTTTGAAAATTTCTTTTAAAAAATTAAGCGTAAGAAAAAGAAATTCATTTTAGCAATTTAGGCCAAATATGCTTTATTTATCCACAAATTTTCATTGTAGACGGGCATAGCCGTTTACAATTGTAGACGGGTCGGTTTCCCTCTCACAAAGAAACAAGTTGGGGGCACTTGCCCTCACACTTGCATTTTTGTGAGAGGGATCCAACCCGTCTACATTTGTAGCGGAGATGCAAGTCTAAAATGAGACCAACTATTATTTATCTCCCTCTTAATTTTACTGGCTTCTTTTCCTTAGAACTTTAGACCAAAATAATTATCCTCTTTCTGAATTTAGTAATAAAAAAGTTTGAACATCCAATATTTCCCCTATATTATTAAATATTTCTTCTCAATACAATATTATTGTCTCAACTCTCTATAATTGTGGGGATAGAGTAGGCAGTTTACTTATTTTCTTAAATAATAGAAGGGTATGAGATGGAGGGAGTAATAAAACAAACTAAATGCTAAACAATTATATACGATTATATTTAGCTTTTTGATGTATTATAAGTAGTGTTGCAATTTTGTTTTTGGCACGCAAGAGGGTTGAAGCCCCAAAATTATATAGATGTTAAACGAGGAAAAACAACTTCTAACACGTCTTCACGAAGAACAGAACGAAGCCCCTCAGGTGGCCTGGGATGTTGAAGAATGTTGTAGTAGGGAACGAATGAAATCCTTTGTTAGTTAACCAATACGCATTCCTTTGTGCAATCATACAGTGGGTAGAAGTAAGTACCACACAACACTCGCGTCAATCGGTTAAGAATGAGATTGTATTTGCTTTACACCCCGTCGACTAATAAAATAAATTGTTCCCCTTCCCTCCATGTCAACCAGTTCGTTACCTTTTTATTTCTGTAAGAGATCTTTTCATTGAAATACAACAGATGATCTAGATGGGAAGCATTATTATATACCATTTTAAAAATTTATTTATTTATTTTGTTTTGAAAATTCAACTTAAAATATGCAATTATAAAATCACAAACTCCCTCTTTTTTATATACAAGACTTCTCACATTCCGAGACACTCATTTATCTATTTTCTATCTCTTAAAATATACTGATATTATGATGATACTCATAGAAAAAAAAAAGATTTTTCGTAAGGTATTTAATGGTAACATCTTTATAGTTTTTGAGCAAATTTACTTTTGTAAATAAAATATGTCAAAAGCTTAACTGAAAAATGTGAGAAAGTCATGTATAAAAAACGGAGAAAGTACAAAAGAATTATAAAATTATGATAAAAAAAAGTATTAAAGTGTTTAATTTGTTATGGCAATATCTAATGTATTTTACAAATAAAGTTTTGGAATTTAAATTTCATTGATTTTCTGTTTACATGGCTATTCTTATGTAATTATAGTTTCAATTAGTTTGATTATTTATATCACAAAAATTATTTTTCTTAAAAATTTGACAACAAATATAAATTCATTATATTAGCTATTGTAGATTAGACTATTAGTATAACAAGTCTTTAAAAACATCCCGTGCAATTTTGCACGGGGTTAAAACTAGTTTAGGTATATTAGCACCATTATATTTTAAATTGTGATTTTGTCTTAAGTAGAGTTATTATAATATAGACTGTCTTAAAATAAACATATTATAATATTGTGTGTTAAGGTTACTAATACGTAATCGTATATATAAATATTTACGTGATTAATATTTGTATGTTATTGTAGTACCTGAAGCGTGCCATTACCACCTGTTTAATTATTATGCGAGAAAAACAATAATAAATTTCACTATTGTGGAGATAATAATACAAACTCATAAGAGTTATTTAAGACAATACTTAAGAGACTCAACAGATTTTCGGCAGATGACTGATACCTAGGTTCCAAGAATTACTCCTATTTGTAATCATACGATTACCCCACTTTTTGTCAATTGTCCGATGTGGGACAATTCTACTACTTATAAATAGTATATTCACCACACCAACATTATTTTTTAATGGGTGACAAATAACATATTAGAAGTACACCAAATATGTCTAAATAATATGAGATTATATACTCTAATGATAGCATTTTTTTTACCCCGAATCTAATTGTATTTTTTTCATAATTTATTTTACTTTAATTTTTTGTCAAATGAAATGTAAATTTTTTTATATAAAAATTATAAATATCACTTGAATATAATCTAGGTATTTTTCAATCATCAAGCTAAGAACCCTAATTTCATATTGTTTAATAATTTCAAATGGGTTATATATGTTGGGTTTTATATAAGATTGATGAATAATGCAAAATTTTAGTCTTTTTGAAATCCTAAAAATGACAAAAAAAAATCAAACATTATTTTCATCATTCTCAAATGACTTTTTTATGTCTTCATGATCAAAAGTCCATTTTATTGGTTATGAAGATTTTGAAACATGAAATATCGTCGGATGGTTTCCAATTTTCTAAACGTTATGTTTACTATGTTAAGGCGTGATGGAGTATTTTCATTGATAAATTTGCTCTATTATTTTCAATTTTTTTAATATGCACCCTCGTTTCTAAACACCTAAGTATGTCATCGCAAACTATCATTTTTTTTCTCAAAAACTATTTTACACAAATAAGGTTGAACGACACATATATTTTAATTTTAAATTTTTTTTAAAGCATAATGAAAAAGAAGTGGTAAAAACTAAAAAGGATATATAAAAAGAGGAATGAAAACCCAAGATAATCCTTTTGGCACAGCTTGTATTACCAACCACCACCAAAAGAAGAGAGAGAGAGAGAGAGAAAGAGGAAGTCGAAGGTTTAAAAATGGCGTCGCTGTGTTTATCAGCCACGAGCGCCGCTCTAGGGTTTACAATTCCGCCGCCATCATCGACTGTGTCAACTTCTACATCAACATCTTCGAACAACTTACGATGTTATCTCTCATTTTCTTCTATGAATTCGATTCAACGTCGTAAGTTTCGAATGTTTTCTCGAAGGTCGTCGCATGTTGTGTGTATGGCTCCTGAAGAAGAGAAGATGACTCGTCGCTCTCCTCTTGATTTTCCTATTGTATGTTCTTTCTATTTCTCTACTTTTGTTATTCATTTTATTTAGTTTATATTTCTTTAATTGATTGATTGATAATTGTATTGGGAATAATAATTAGGGTTTGATATTTGACTGAAATGTATGCACGGTAGAACATGATATGTTGTCTGTTGATTCGGATCAATTTATTCAGATTATTTTGCGCCTAATTTTAGAGTACTTAGTAAGTTAGTAGTGGTTACGAGAGAGTTACCGAATACGATAGGTGGAGGTTTGAATCCATCCCCTCTGTATTGGGGTTAAGACCGAAGCTTTGATGCGTGCTAAGTACTTAGCGTAGTGGTTAAGACGGAATACTCAAAAGGATTCTTGGGAGACCGAAGCTTTGATGCGTGCTAAGTACAGTTCCTTTCACACTACCCATAAAAAAAGGCGGTGATAAGGACATTACCATTTTTGTTAATGCCACTCAATTACAAGCCAATGATATGGGTATCTTACTATTCGCCCTCTCACAATTTGAGTGATATTAACAAAAATAGTAGTGGTGTTATCATTACCATAAAAAAATGTATAGTTTGCGGAGAGGGGTGCGCTTCATTTGGCTTGATTACTTTCACTGTAACATGAAATCACAGAATCTTGTTCATTGATAAATGTAATTTCACTGAAACTTGCTTTGCAATTCGAATGCCACCATGGACATCAGTTTGGAAATTTGGTTTTTTCATTGTAACACGTCACTTGGAAAGGGTAATTTTGTTATATTGTTATTTTAGTATGAGC
Source organism: Heliosperma pusillum (assembly GCA_022085475.1). Classification (NCBI taxonomy): domain Eukaryota; kingdom Viridiplantae; phylum Streptophyta; class Magnoliopsida; order Caryophyllales; family Caryophyllaceae; genus Heliosperma; species Heliosperma pusillum. Next base: position 73,484 of record JAIUZE010001026.1, on the reverse strand, counting down.
AGGCTTTTCTCTTGGAGCTTGGGGGGGTGAAACTATCCTTTGGAGTTCGGAGTATTCCGTCGCAGTAAGGTGTCTACAAGAATTTTAATAAACAAGTTCAATTTTGGAGATATGCGCTTGGTTTTACTTAAGCGTGGGGGAGTAACTGTCCTTCTCTCATTTCATGTAGCTTAATCGTTTTTTTTCTCATTAGTTTTTAAAATACAACTTTTCAACTATCTGTATATCACTCATACAATAGGAAACTGATGCCACATACATTTGACATACCTCGGGCTTGTGATTCGTACATTTCTACACTACAGTTTCGTGGCTATGAAGGTGAACACAATTTACAAAGCTGACCGCTCATATTTATGCTTCCATATTCAAATATTCAAGAATAGAATTGCTTTATATTGGCTCGCTGTTGTTACTGTGGAGACTTATGCTTCCATATTCAAATATTCAAGAATATAATTGCTTTATATTGGCTCGCTTTTGTAACTGTTTAGATTTGCTTTTCTTCCGGTTAATGGAGAAGGTCAGGGTCTGTTGTATTTGTGCATATTCCTGTAACTTCAGTGGGATCATCCCCTACTACTAAAAGATTAAGTCAGACTCTAATTTTCCCGCCTAAAACATAAAATTTATAGTTGGGTTGGGCTTTATACTTATAGCTTATAATATGTTAGTTAGTAATGGGCTTAATCTTTTAGATTGAAATCCCACTTATGATGTAATTGAAATATTTTACTACTTTTATTTTAAAAATAAACGTGATGGTCACGAATACTTTTCTAGGAAACATTTTCTAAGTAATTCTAAAATTTTGTCTTATTATACAAAAATACTACAAGTTGAAAGTATTCATAGATTATTTTTATATCTAAAACGAAAATTTTACATATAATATATATTTTCTTACACTTTAGCTTATTATCTGTCTCTCTCCATGCTATATAAACATTTAATTTTGGTTAATTTTTTTAATTTAACATATATATAAGTATATTTATTACAACACATATCTTATCTGGTTGTATTATTAAGGTCATTACTTAACGTTTATGTTACTTCTTTAGTTTATATAATGATTTAATAACATATTAAAAAAACAGGTAACAAATAGTTTCAGTAAAAGCGAAAATCTTATATGACGGAGTAAAAGTGTTTGAGTCTTATCTTTTTTTTTTATCTCTTAATACAAGACATTGCTATTACTAAATTTTATAATTAAATTTCAAAGGGAATTAAATACCACCATACCAGGCATATAATTATTAAATTCTTTAATATCTCTATTTAAAAAACCGCACATTCGCTCGGGCTCTATACTAGTCCTATATAAACAGTTTTAAGAAGCAATACACAAAAATATGTTCAGTATTTTTAACTCTGTATATTCATGTCTGATTAATGAATTTGTGACTCTGGGAGTGAGGTAAGAGTCATGGAACACTCAGAATAGGTCTGTATGACTGTACTAACCTGATGAATAATTTGGACTCTGCTTGTTTTTCATTTGGGCCTTATGGAATTTGAGTTACTTCACTTAACATCCATTCACTGCTGTTATGACTTGACAAGAGACTGCATGTTTTGCTTTTATGTGTTTGGAGCGATAACCTATCAACATAATAACAAGAGTATTAGATTGAACTTTGATTTATATACCCTCAGACATTCCTACTATTTTCACATTTTAGTATTGCTGGGTTTAAACTGACCATGTGATTGGAGTCGGTCAGTTTTGAGTCTTTTGACGATGGAACTGCTTGTTGGAAGGAGTGTGCTACTTTGGCTTTAGGATTCTATGAGAGCAAATGACTGCCTTAGGTTGACGGCGATAAATTAGCATAATGCTGTAGCGATGGGACGTTTCTGTGGTATTACACTTGGAAGGGATTGGTGAGAGCTCTGGTAGAATTGAAATATGCTGAAATCACTACTGGAATATATTTTAAACCCTAATCAGTTCTGATTCAGCTGAACAAGCTACCGAAAGATGTCGATTTATATTCAAGGACTGGACAAAAATCTACTTTGTGAATGTTTGCACCAAGTTTTGATGTAGTTTGTGCTTTTCTTTTAAGAGTTTTTTTTCATCAGAGTAATTCCTCTAATTTGAATTCATTTTAAGTGTTGAAGAGTGATAACTTCTTTTCTACTGCACATAGCGAAAAAGGATATTTGGGAATTTGCTATTCTTCAGCTTTGGAATAGAATGTGGAATAAAACAAAATTTCTCACTAAACTCTTTATGCTTCTTATATCATAAAATAGTGTAGTATTCGGTGCATTTCACTAATTGACCCCGCCATGGGCGGAGCCAGTGAGGCGCAGGGCCACTGGGGAAATGCTGTAGTAGAAGTAGTAGTAAGGGCATTCTTCATCTGTGGATCAAAATTTTGTGTGACTGTGCAGGAGTGGGAAAGACCTAAGCCTGGAAGACGGCCAGATATATTTCCTCAGTTCAGCCCTATGAAAACACCTTTACCTCCTCCAATGCCAGCTGATCCACCTGAGGAAGACGAGGACGAAGAAGAGAAAAAAGACGAGGACGAAGAAGATCCGGATAAGGAAGAGCAAGATAACCCTGAAAAGTAGTCATGAAAATTCATTTGTTGCTAGCATGAAGCACATAAGCCACAATGTCCTCGCAGTTATCCATGGCTGTGTGAATATGATAATATCAACTCTAGTGAATCAAATACCAGGGGTTTTTGAAACCATTAGCTGGGGCATAAAATACCCGAATGTTTTTTGTTGAATAGCATCCGAGTTGTGTACTTGCTAGGTCGAATGTAGGCTTCTCTAGTGCTAAGCAGTGATGGTTTACTTTTTTGCTGCAATTTATCTTTCTTTGGTAATATAGGCAAGGGTTAACTATTTCCTCGAGGTTCTTCCGTATTTGGATGACCAAGGACTACAATTCGTGTAATCTAAGGGTCTAATTCGACCGGCAAATAGAAATTGAGAGATAATAGTGCAGGTTGAAGAACAGTTTCTTTCTTACGTTAAATTAGGCCTTACAGGTTTTTCTAAGAGTCTCATGAGTCCTGACATAAGGTGGTACACTGGTACCTGTAGAACCAAAGTAAAACTACCAACTCTAAGTTTAAAAACAATGGTTCGACCCGAAGTGAAAAGGCCAACTCAAAAATTTGTCAGCTCAAGTTGTTTCAGGTGCTCCGTCACCCGCTCCCACTCTTCTTTGATCCCAATCCTCAAACGAACCCTTCTAAAACACCTTGGCTCTAAGCTCATTCAGCGCCTTGTCATCCTTCTTCTGGAGATTAGCCTTTTGCACCTACATAAAGTGAAACCCCAGGGGAAAAACAAACAGTATCACCATTACCAATTCCAATATCAGTAGCATCAAAACCTTACACTAAATATTGCAACATCCCCATTCATCACCAACTGTAGAAAATAATAATCAAGTTATATAATGCAATTTGATGGTTAAAATATCCATTAAGAGTATGCTAAAAAAAAATAGAAAGGTGAATACGCTCTAAAATGAAAATAGAAAATAAAAGTCCGGAACGAAGGACGTATGTTTATTCACAAATTTTCATTTCAGACGGTGACTAACTTAAAACGGATCAAATATATAACAAATCACCCCACTTATTTACCTAGAATATTCTGTCTTAAATTTGAAACAGATAGTACTGGTCTTAATCAAGAGTTGACGTTTATTTACTTATTTGGTCTTGCTCAAGACGGACCATTTTGGTCTGAAACAACAAGACGGGATTTTGCAACAACTTTTTAGTTAGATATAACCACTATTGAAAACAAGTTGATATAAACTATGGTTATATTTTATCAAAAAGTTGCAACATAATCCCGTCTTATTTTTCAAACGGAAATTGTTAAGTGAATTTACGATTACCTTAAGGTAGTTAGGTAAATTGAGGGGTGTGCCGAATTACAATAACGACACCCCGAGAGACCGACTGATGGTCCAACAAACAATGGAAAGCAAATGGATGGACACAGAAAATGAAGCAGAAGAAGAAGAAGAAGAAGTAGTAGTAGAAGTAGCAGCAGAAGAGGTGATGAGCGAAGTTCACTTAGGATGTCCTCCCAATAATCACAAACCTTTCATTTCTCTCTTTACTTTCTCTCTTCGTACGCTCTGCCTACTCTATTACCCTTCTCCTTTTTACGAGTCAGGATCCTCTCCATTACCTATTAATGCCTTAATGCTTGAGTTTCTTTATGCCTCAGAAAATTAATTGTTGACAAATGAACATGGTGGATATATCCAACACAAACCAACTTCTCCTCAACACATTATTTGTTCTGATGATGATGGAGATCTTATTTTGCCTCGCCGCTCCAGTCACTTCTTCAAACCTTCTCTTTCTCACCCTTTCAATTTATGTTTTTTCATGTCTCTCATATATCCGCATCAATACTACAGCTTCCTTACAATGTCACCTGCTATTGATTTTATGTGTTTTGCTGTTCTTGACACATTTTTTGACCAATTACAAATTTTCAGTTAAGGAGTAAGGTGGGACCGTGGTTCTAAGGGAATGAAAGGGGGCGAAAATAAAAGGGTTGTTTGGACGGAGGGAATTGAAAGGGAAGGGATGGGAGGGGGGAATGGGGAATGGGGAATGCGACTATAGTGAGGACGTAGCCAATTTGGTGAACCTTGTAAATTATTGTGTCCTTGTTAATTTTTTGATTCTTATATCTATTTTGTGTGTGGTCTATACCAAAAATCCCTACACAAAGTCTTTCCAAAACATGAAAATTTGAGAGAGTTTTTTTCCCTCCATCTCACCTCACCAACAATGTAGATTGGAAAACTAGAAAAAAAAAAACGAACTTACTTGTTCCTTGTGGTGCGTACAAAGAATAATCGTATATAGATTTCAAAATTTTAGATGTGTCATGTTGGACACCATGAAGCACAAATATATTGGACTGATGGCGGTTTCATGTCTGTTAAGTTAAAATAAAGTCTTAGAAAAGCTGTGCTTTACTATTTGGTTTTTACATAAAATACGTCAAAGAAAACCCAAGGTTGTTGGAAGAAACACCCTCAAATGTGGAGTTCTTGCCTTGAGAAAATGGTAGGTAATGGTGGTGGTTTGATGTTACACTGAATTATGATTCTGACTACATTGGCTTTAAGTGTTCTCTCCGCTAAGTCACTGTCTGACTATTAAGTTTCTGATATAGATATGAGGAGAACCCACCCCAAAACTAGCTCAAAGGGTGGTAGAGCCCGATTCTATATAAATCCCACACCAAGCCTCCCCCACGAGCGATGTGGGATTCGTGTCCCATACCATGCAATGGACCATAACATTCCACCACGCTCCGCATTCAGGTGCCCTCGCCTGCTGGCTTTGCGCTAGAACCTTCTAGCCCCGGGCGAGCACTGCAATGTCGGCGTCACCAGCAGCGAGCTGTGCGCTAAAACCTTTTCTAGCCCCGACCGAACACTGCAATACCAACGTCACCATACGGCCCAGGATGCAGAAGGGTGGTGGTTGGCTCCGATACCAATGTTACAGTACACTAGATTTGGTACTGTAATTCGACAATTATTTCCAAAGGAGCCAAGCTCAACTTTGAGAATTATTGAGGAATTAGAGAGAGAGTAGAGAGAGACTATAGAGTTGAAAATTGATTATGTGAGATTGTGTTATGACTTATGAATGAATGAATGTCAAAAACAGTTCTTTCTTTACAGTATTTATAGCCTCTAAGGCTTGCACAGCTTAACATAATTTGACAGCTTATAACTGAATAACAAATTCGGTTATACCACTCTAACAACCTATTTATTGTAATAAACTCTTACAACAGTTTCCTCGCTATCTGAGTATTGAGCGCATCTTTGTGCAGAACATATTCGTCACTCTACCTGCATCAGCATTCAGCACAATATCACGTCAACTATTCCTAGTGTTGGTTTGCAGGTAATTGTCAAAACTCCTACCTCAAAGGGGTCTGTTATCCCGCTTTCCCTAAACAAAAATGGCAACTGACTTAACCCAAGCTGTTGGGTAAACCAATACCTGTCCACTTTTAACCGGCATTTGACTCGAAAATTCAACCCAAAACACAAAAATGACTGAACCTGTAAATAACCAGAAGTGCTGGGTTGAATGGGTTAGGGTTAGGGGCAATCCGTTAGGTCAATGAAAGTTAAATTCCAAAAAATAAAAACTTCCCGTTTGATTTTAGTATTTTTTTTATATACAATATTTCATTAGTTATGTAATTAGTTATGTTTGTTATTTACTTATTTATTTTAAAAATTTTGGATTAATTTTATCTGTCGTTGTTGTTCTGGTAGTGTTCATTAGTTTTCTTAGGCGTGTCGTTGAACGAGCTTGAACGTTGTTGTTTTCATATACTGAAGTTGTGCAATGCTAAATACTTTATTTCTCAAAGCCGCCTTCATATATAGTCTACAAAGATGACTTATTTATTAGAATAATGACAAGCTAATGATAAGTATTAGAGTTAATAATTATAAATTAATGAGAAGTTATACATTTATAATGTAAACACTCAGAAAATGAGCAATGTTAAAAAGGTGTTACTCAACCCGTATTTGACCCTAACCCGACCAAAACCCTTTATAAACCTGACCCATATAAAGTATAAACCCGTATTTTCCAAACCCGAATACACCAACTTGTATTCTTCCTGAACCCGAAATCATCTGACCCATATGATAGGTCTATTTGCAGGTGATTACTTATTTTGCGTCATCATGTGAGATGTCTGACCAAAAATTAAAGTATCAGTTTTGTAGTGAAAGGTATGAAACCACTAATATTTGCGCCATTTGCATTTGCAACAGTAACTGCTAAAAGCTGTATTCATTGCCAATACCAGAGACAGCACTAGACTGCCGTATTCATTGTCAATACCAGAGACAGCACTAGACTGCCTTCCTTATCTTATTCACAATTAATATAGAGAGGGACCTCATTATTATACTGACTCTGGTGGGCATCCAGTATGTGATTAGCAGATGCGTTATCATTTTTGGTGCAGCAATTGCATGTAAAAAACAGTGGCGAGCTGTATAAAAACTACAATTTTAGATTTGTTTGATTCACATTGGAAAGTCTTATATCTGGGGTTGCTTAAGGAACATATATCACGAATTATAATTCTCTATTTTGCAGCAATAGCATTGACATTCTGAAAATGATTTGCAAATTGCAATAACATTCTTTCTTTATATTTGTATGTTTGAAAATTGGCATGTGTTATATTAAAGTTAACTGAGCTATCAGGTATCAGTATCATAGGAATTTAGGATCTATGATGTCTTGCTGCTCTACGTGAAATGGTCATCAGTACCTTTCTGTTGAGTATAATTATACAGCTAAATTGAATACTTATGAAAAACTGAGTTGATATTTGCTCGGCAATAAAAATTTGCATTTAATTCATTCCTTTCCAGGTCTGGCGAGCAGAACTGATCTTAGCTGATTATGTACTGCATAATATGTTTTCTTCGTCTAGATTCAGTGGTGTTGTTGCCATTGAACTTGGAGCTGGCACTGGTAAAGTTCTCCACATCCTAATCCCACTCCTCGAAAATTCTTGATTGATTAGGTTTAGAGAGTTCAGGTGTTCGCAAGTCAATATGATGGTTCTATGGAAAATAATGATAATGGTCAAAATGAAGTTATCACTTAAGTGAAAGAGTATAGAGTCAAAATGAAGTTAATACTTAAAGTCAGAGTATAACAGGCTTGTAATCGAGTTGGCAGAATATTGAACATTTCATATTCTTGGCTACGCTGGGAGCCTGGGACCTGTCATTTCATGGTTTCCTTTTTAAATTGTCACTGCCACTGCCACTGCCACTGCCACTGCCACTGCCACTTCATATTCTTGCCTACTCTGGGACCTGTCTTTTCATGGTTTCCTTTTTTCACAGGGTCCTGATTACTGTCTTTGTTAGGGTTGGTCGGGATATTAATTGCACAAGTTGCTGAGGCTGTCTTCATAACAGGTACTTCTAAGTATTGTGCTTTTTCTGCTACATCTGCCTTAGAATGTCGCAAATGCCACCTAAGTGTCTTGATTTGCATTGCTATTACATATTCTCTTAGATTTTACTGATCAGCCACAAAATTTGTTGCCAGACCATGGCGTTGAAGTTCTCAATAATTGTGCTACTAATGTTGACATCAACTCCGGGATGTTCAGAAGTAAATCAGTTAAAGTGCGAGAGCTTGATTGGCTGAATCCATGGCCTCCTCTGAATTTGGGAGCTCAAACAAGGTATTGGTCTCTTAAATATAACTCCATCATACAAAAATTGAATCAAATGCACAAAACATCATAGCCGTACGGTATTCGAGGACCGAGGGTTCTTTAGTTAAATCAGTATAGATCAGTCAGTGCCATTGTATACCCCTCTATAGGGGGCCCTTCCAATGTATTTATTGTGTAGTCTTCCCTAATTGGTTGAGTATAATTTTCTCTCCCCTAGTAATTTCTCATTCAATGTCATCTGAAATAGTAGAAAGTTTGCTCATATTGTACACTGTCATTCAGGTATTCGTGGACACCTTCTGAGGTGGAGGAAGTCAGCAGAGCATCTGTCCTTCTAGCTGCTGATGTGATCTATAATGATGATTTAACCGATGCCTTTTTTAACATTTTGGAAAAACTGATGTGTCAAGATACTGAAAAGGTATTCATCCCTACGACTTACTGATATTGAAATTTACAATATTGTCTTTTTCAAACACTTGTAGTACAATTTTAGCATATCTGCAATGAAAGTCGGGGTACGGTTGACACCAAAATTTTGGAATTTCAATGGATCACTAACTGAGAAGTTCAGCATTAAAAAATGTGAAATTTCTTCCATTGTTTGGTTACCAGATGAGGGTGGAGTGTGGAGGGATCCATTTTCCCTCCAAGGCAAACCAAAATCCCTCCAGTCCTCCACCATAGGAAAGTTTTGGAGGGAATTGTGTCCAAACACTCCTAATCTATTCCCCCTCCCCTTCACTTCCCTCCCTTTCCTTTCCCCCTATCCCCCTCCCCTCCGTTTCCCTCCTATTTTGCTTTACAAACAAGCCCTTAATCGTCTGCTGTACAAATTTGCATCCTTAGGCAGCTGTAGCAGACTGTTTTCTGATTTAAGTGCATTCAAGTTATTCTCAAGCATTAGCTAAAAGAGCCTTAAACATATCCGTTACTATTGATGTTGTTGAGAATGACTATAGTAGTCCAATGGTCCAACCCATGTAAGTGTCACATGCGAGACATTTATAACAGTGAGATAGTTGATCCCATTTTACTAAGAAACTACTACTACTATTGTCAAATGAGTTTAGGTTGAAATCTTTTTCCGGCTAATAAATTGAACTCTCTCTCTCTCTCTTTCCTTCTTGTGGATAGGGCCCAACTCCCTTTGTTAGTTTTATAGATGTGAATTACCAAGTGAAAGTGTCAATGCCAAAACACGGCAATTAGCTCTCTATGTTTCTAATGTATGAAGTCGTCCTTGACGTAATAGTACAATAATATTTTCCTGTCGGGCTTTCAGGTGTTATATCTGGCTTTGGAGAAGCGATACAATTTCACTATGAATGATCTTGATGTTGTCGCCAATGGCTACTCTAATTTCCTTAGCTATTTGACAGCAAATAACGGTAACAAATCTTGTACAGTTTTTTTTGTTTCTTTTTGAATTCCGTCTCACTGGAAAAAAATGACCATGAAAGAGACACATGTCTCACAATGACTACTTTTTATTTTCAGGGTTTACTGGAAAGTGTGTTGATCTTTCAGACATTCCTCAGTATGTGAGGGAATACGAGAAAGGGAATGATGTTGAGCTATGGGAGATTAATTATGTTGCAGAGAATAATTGAAAAATTGCAGCTAATGCAAATACCATTTAGCTAACCCTAGACACACCATAGAAGTTTTTTTCTTCTTATTATTATTTTTTTAAAAAGAGTAGGAAAGTTACATGTAATCATGTATGACTGCTTAATCATCTTGTTTAAACCTTCACTTTGACAGGCTTTATTATTGATATTTCTCTGTTTAATGCTCTAGAAATAAGTCTGTTTCTGTATTCAAAGTGTACTGCATACATGGATCCAATGAAGTCGAGATGGAACCTGGCAATCAGATCGGATTTGCGTAAGGTCAATATGGGTATGGTGGCTATTTGTCAGTCTCGAACAATGCATAGTTTTTTCTTCATAGTTTGTAGTGTACTGGTGATTAGGGGTGTTCACCGGTCCGGAACCGGACCGGACCGGACTAAACCGGATAAGACCAGAGACCGGACAACCGAAATTTCGCAACCCGAAGACCGGACCGGATTTGAACAAACCGGACCCGGACCGACCCTTACCAGCCGGTCTTAACCCGTACCGGACCGGATTAGTCCAGATAAAGAAATTTGCAGTAGATCCAATGGCGTAATGCATTGACCTTTATAATAAATTAAAACAAATACTCCCCAACATTATATAGTCTAAACTAGAACAATAGATATTACAAACATAAAACTTAATCAATAAGATTTCGATTTCCTAAACTGCTTCTTCATGAAACTTGAACCTCCATTCATTCTTTTTCTCTTTGATGGTGTATGTCCACATTTATCTAACATGAAACAAAACAATAAAATACTACTTTAAACCAAAATATGGCTGGAGAAATAACTATGAAATGCCAATAAAAATTTGTCTTAAATGATTAAAATGTAGAAAAATTACATTGTCTTAGAAAAAACAAAATAAATGAAAGAATTAAAATAAAAAAAGGTCAAATTTTGAATTTGAGGATTTTGGAAAGACACGAAAAGGGGTAAACTCGGGTAAGAACGAAAGTTGTGAGTAAAAGAGAGACTGGAAGTTAAAGAGAGAAGGGATAATAATGCAAAGTAGACCCTACTCACTGGACCGTAAATGACAAATAACTAGAAGAATAGGTATATTTATATTTATATAGAACAAAAAAACAAGGGAAGGTTTAACCTAAGTAAAAGAGGAGACATGAGCCGTCATGTACTCATGTATCTTTTGAATTTCTTATTCTATCTGTTGTCAATTTGCATATCACGTAATAGTACGTAAGAGCATGCAGATTGAAGAAGAGGGCTTCATCCTCTTATTTCTTCTCTTTCATTTTATATTTTTGACACATCATACCCTCTTTCATCTACCCCACTTTCCACTATCTTATTCCTCTTTATTTCTTTTTGTCCACATCAAAGAGGATGATATCTTCCTCTCCTCTTTCACCATTAAAGTAGACTCCACTACAAATTTTATCTCTTATTTGGCACAAGGGCCAAGACAAGGACATCCTCTAAAAATAGAGGAAGTCTTTCTCATCCTCCTTCAAAGAGGATGTCCAATATTGAGCATCCACAATAAAGAGGCTTAAAATTTGAAATAATCCTCTTATTTTTCTTTCAACCTATCATTTTTTGACACCACCCATTCTCTATGACCCACCTTTAATTCGACTATATTCATCCTCGTCTTATATATTTTTGCCCACAATAGAGAGGATCCTCTTATCCATCCTCTACCCATTTATTTGCATTTTAACTTGTTACAAATGAAAAAAAAAATGTCAATAATCCACATGGGAAGATATTAGTAGATAGTTGGCACAAGGGCCAATGTTATACTTCCTCTCATTTTAGAGAAAGTAGAGAACATCATCTTGCTAAGAGGATGTTCTATACATGCTCCACAATAGAGAGGGTCTCCTCTTAGAAGAAAGAGTGTGCTAAGAGGAGGCTTCATCCTCTCTATTCAATGATGCATTCATTACTAGGGATTTTTTTTTTGAATAAAACCCAGAAAGGTAATATATTTCATAAAAGATTGATGAAAAGAGATACAATTCAGGGGCGGCTAAGGCCTAGTTCAGCCATGCGCGCCTGAACATGGCCTCCAAAATTTGGGCCCAAACTCGAAAATCTGACCTCTCAATGTAAAATTTTTTTTTCTAAAAACTAAGTATTTAAAAGTACATTGTAATCACGCATAGTTATTGACTCTAATATTCTCTTCCCCAAAAATCTCCTTCCCCAAATAACGTTTGATTTTCCAGAAAAAATAATTAAAACGTTCATTAGATATCAAACGTTCAATTAAATTTTACCTATATAAATTTCAATCTCAAGCACAAAATACAATCACCTTTAGTCACTCAATTTCACTTTGAATCATGCACTCAGATTAACCATTGATATTAGTCCTATCACTTCAATACTTTGTTTTGAGAAGAAATCGACCAAAACTCATCAATTTGAAGGTAAGTGGAGAATTTTCATAAGGTAAATTTTCTTTTCTAATTTTATGAGTGTTAATTTAATTTATTTTGTATATTCATCTCAATTTAACTACTCGTATTGACGGTTTTCGACATTGGAGACAGGTCAGATTGTTAGGAATCGGGATCTTACCGTCAGTTTGGTCAGAATATAATCGTAATACCGTCTCTTTTTAATGTCATACTTTAACTGACGAGCGACGATTCCGAGTTTCTGACCAACTTTTAGTTAGATTGCTTTGGTTAATTTGACTAATATATTTATGTGGTATTTTAGTGAAGGAGTTTTTCAAAGTTGAAGTTATTGAAATCTTATTTACGCTCGATGATGTTACAAGAACGACTTAAAGGATTAGCAATGATAGCAGTTGAAAAAGATTTGATGAAAAAGGGAGATTATGAAAAATTGATCGACATATTTGATTCAAGAAAGGCTCGTAGGAGGATAATTTTTAAATAAAATCGAGTAGTGTTTAACATGAAGGGATGATTTAATCAAAGTTTACTTGTTAATACCCGAAATACGTTTCAATTAAGTTTCAACCCAAAATTTTAGGGCCTCTATTTTTATTTAGCACCGAGCCTCGAACTATTTTAAGACGCCCCTGATACAATTAACAAGGGTTTGAGGAGCACTATCTTCCCAACGTTTATAGCCAACAACCCATGGGATGACATGTGCTAAGACTGCTAACTCATCAGCGACACTATTAAAGTTTCTACAAGTAAAGGTAGACGTAACCTCATCAAACAAATTACATAAATTAACACTTACATCATAAACAAGGTGAATGTTGTTATGTTGTTGCGTTCCTATTTCCGCTTTTGCAAATCTTTGATGACACTTAGGTTGTCACCCTCCATCTCCACCCGCCTCATTCCTTTCCGCTGAGCTTCTCAGATTCCCACGAGCACTGCCAAGGCCTTCACTTCTTTAGGCTCCATTATCTCCTCTTTCACCGTCAACGCCCCCTCCATTCTCCCCCTTCATCTCAACAAACCACTCCAATTCATGTTCTTATTCCGTCCTTTACTGCCGCATCAAAATTAATTTTCCCTACTCCCACCCTCGGCCTTACCCATCCCTCACCACTTTCTCTTGGGCCACCCACCCGAGCACCACTCTCCATCTCACCCCCTCCAACCTCCTCCCTCATCTCACTCATAAGACTACATATTCTTCTAACCATCTCATCGAGGTGCACCCGCTTCCCTTCAAACACCCAATTATTCATCACCTTCTAAATTACCCAACACCCCGTCATGACCACCATACACTCATCATACTCCACCCACTCCCTCACCCACTAAAACCCATCACCCTTTTTTATTTCCAGTCATGCCCTTCCCAACCCCACCCACCCACCCACAATCCTGTATCAAATGAAAGTATGACCCGGTGCAACTACAACATGTGGGACAACCATCTTATGGGTTAAAAGTCGTTGCAATCCAATCAAAAATAATAGCTCTGCCTTCTTCACGTTTCCTTAGTTGATATTGAGGAAGGAGCTGGGAGCCGGCCGACCGGCTGAGAGGCCGTCCTATCTTCTTTTCCTCATTTCTTCGAGGCTCGCTTCATTCTCGACATTCTCCCCATTGTCGAGAATATGACAACCAATTTCCGCTTGAATACCTGAAATACGCAATATAACAAATTTAGATCAAGGCATGGACAAAACAAATGGAAAATTTGGCATAAAAGACGTTTTAGGATCCAAAATGTAGTCGGAAATATGGGAAAATCGTTTCAAAATAATAGCTTATCAAATCTCCCCACATTTAAACATTATTCATCCCCGAGTAAGTAAGTGAATTATTTAAGACCCTTGTTTAAACTAACCTAATAGCATATCTGATACAAGGCAATAAGCGAGCCTTGCTCCGCCCCGTCAACTCACGAGAAGACATCCATGAGGTAGAAAGTCCTCTTGCAAGGTAAGTATGATCTTGCTCAAAACTTGACACATCCAATAATAAACCCACAAGACAATAAATAAGGATGCATCTACAACACAATGATCACATGCCTCATCCATGTGATGGAAGTCATCCAAACGGGAATCAATCCAAATGTGTATAATTTCGTCTTCGTCTACGTAGTTTCTATGTAAAGAGCGATCAAGTGGAAGATGGAAGGTGAAGTCCTCGTGGAGTGTAGGTTAGGGGAGTTTCCCGTCTCTAAGCTAAGCAAGAGACAAGGGTCGTCTCATCTCACTATTCGACAAAGAGGTATATCCAATAAGGGTATAAGATAATAAAAGGCATTTGAGTTTTCATTACTTGCAACATTTGTATTCTTTTTACTTCTTTTCATATTGATTTCCATTTTTATTTCTCATTTTGAGTTTCTTTTCGGGTTTGCACCTTTGATTTTGAAAGCATTTTCTTTTTGATATTGATATTGCAATTATTGACTTCCAATTATTGAATTACAATTATTGACTTTTTCAAAGACTTTTTCTTTTCTTTTGGAGCTATTGATTTATTGGAAAAAAAACAAAACATGAATACTCAAATTTGTTTTGTTTGATTTGTGCGACTTCCTTTTTGCGAAAAATGAAATGAGGCATGGATCTTGGTTGTCACATAGTTTGATAGACCTCGGAAATCCAACATCCAAGGAGTTTTCACAACAATTTTTGTTGTCATATTGGAATAAGTGCAAACTATTAACTAGGTTTTAGGAGGCGGATCAAAACACACTATAAATGCACAATCTAGGGCATTTTAAATTCCAAGATGAAGATGAACACTCAATGAAAAGAGGAGCATGGTCTATTCACAGTTGCCAAGTTTTCCAATTAGGCAATTTCGAAAACTTTTACCTAAATGCAACTAAATGCCATGATGCAACCTAACATATATACAAATCTAATGCAAATGCTCTAACATACTACGTGGCATATAAACTAATGCATCTCATAACAGTACATAGGTTAATACAACCGCCAATCTAAAAGATCACATCGTAATCGTCAACACCGTCAACAAACATTCTCAACCTCCTTATGACGAAATAAGAAAGAAATGGAAAAGGGAAAAGAGAAAAGAGTTAGAACGATCATACCGATGTGGCCTTCTATTTTCCTTATCGTGTTTCAAAACGTTGTGTAGTGTACCTATGTAGAAGAGCAAGAAAACGCAACACAAGTATATACAAGTTAATCTACCATTTTTGGATTTTTCAAAGCTTTTTTCATTTTTTGGATTTTTAATTATGCAAGTTTTTTGGGATTTTTGATTTTTTGAAAAGTAAATGGAATAAACTAAAAACATGCTTTTTGAAAAATTTTCAATTTTTTTGTTTTGAAAATAAATCACTCCCACACTTAAACCGGACATTGTACTCAATGGTCTTAGTGTTAGGAGGAGTAGGAAAGAAAAGAACATATTTTTGTATCTCAAATATATAAATGAAATACATTTTTATGTCTTTTTTTATTTTGTTTGAAAAATAAATAACATATTTTTTTGATTTTCATGATTATGAACCCCCTCTCCACAACTAAAATTTACACTGTCCTCAATGGTTTAAGTGTGGGAAGACGATAAAAACAAATAGAGTTTTCTACAAGGTACCACATGTTTTTTCAAATTATACGTGGTGCCCTAGTTTTTCAGAAATATCACTGGTATCCCTAAATTTAATAAAAACGCCTCAAAATACCCAAAATGCACTACTTGCGCTCTTTAAACATTTTTTATTCACTTTGTGTTGATCTTTTAACAATAATTTGTCATATCATTAACACAAATATCGTTTACTCAAATGTAAACATATTTTCGTTACAAAATTTAACTGGTTGAAAACTCGATTTTTAGTTGTTTGGATATTTAAATAATTATTTACTAAGTTCAGGAGTACCAGTGATGTTTTTAACAGACGAGGGGTACCACGTAGAATTCAGAAAAATACGAGGGTACCATATAAAAAAACCCAAACAAATAACATGCTATTGACTTTTTATTGCAAATTTTCAAATTTTTATTTATCTTAATTTTTAAAACGCAAATGCATGAGCTAAGTTATATGAGAATTTTAATGCAATTATATCAATCTAACCTATACAAACTAAGTAGTATGCGTGCAATCTAAATAATCTAATGCAAGATATACTAAACTAACTAGATGAGCTAAATGTGCAAAGAATTTATTATAATGCAGGGAAAGCTAATTTAAATTAACTCTAATTTGGATTGACGAGAATTGTTGTCAATTTGGATTTTCCCAAAGGGAGCATTATTTGGCACCTCAATGTTGTAGGCGTGTCCGCCTCTATTGGTGCCGAGATTCTCTGCCAACTAAACTAACTAACATGCAAGATAACAATAATAAAAATGAAGGAAGGATAATATCAACATAGCCATCTAGCTACAAGTCAAAGTAGCTTTCAGTCTCATCTTCTTCCACTTCATCTTCATCATCTTCTTAATCATCATCAATTTTTATGGCCTCCAACCCGGAAGCTCCCAATGTACCCACATGACCCATGTTGCCAAAACCTTCAAAGAACCCCTCATCTTCATAGCCGCCGGTAGTAGGCACTTCCTCGTAACCTTGTGAAGATTGTCCCCCGGGCATCCCAAAATTTTAACCACTATAGTAGTCTTGTTGAATGTTGAAGTCTCCTTGGAGTCCGGGTTTCCCGCGTACCCGTCATCGGGTCACGAGTAGTAGTATGGGAAGGGGTTAGAAGGTGTCACAAAACCCCGGCGGGCATAGTTATTGTACATCGGGAAATTCCCAATAGCTTGATCCGCATAAACCCTTAAGATCCTAATTTAAACCCTCTTAAGATGGGTTAAGAAAATATTAAGAGAGACTAATTAAGAATAAATACATAATTTTAAGATATGAGGTAAAAATTAATGAACTTACTCAAAAATTGATGATTATAGGCGGAATATTAAGGGATCCTTCATTTTGATGAAAAAAAGATATTTAATTAGGATTTTGGGTGAGTTTCTAGGTGATGAAATGATGGTTATGATGATTGATATGACTGCACAAGGCCTTTATATAGTGACCCATAATTATACCATAGAGATTGGGTATAAGGAAATAAGACAAAGCGGTTCAGTAGTTTCGCTACTCGGTCGAATGGCTCATCAACTCGGTAGAGTAGGCCCAACTTGCTCGAGTGGACATCTTACACGGCTGAGTTGGTTAAGCCATGGATCCTCGCCAAGTCATCCCATGCACTTATTCGACCGAGTACCTCGTGTACTCGGTCGAGTGGCCTCTAAATAATACAGAGTACTACAAGTGCGATGGCGGCTTTGGCATGGACGGAATCAACTCGGCGACAAGACAACGTGAAGAACGAAGGGGTTAGAGATATTTATACCTAATATTATAATCTATGGTGGTGGTGTTTGAGGACACAGTAGAGAAAAGGGTGTCATGAAAAGTGAGATGATGGCTTGGAGGCTGGATTTGAGACTAGCGAATTGACGATGCATCATGGGGATAAGATGGGTTGGAGATGGAAATACAGGACAAAAGGTAGATGTGAAGGGACGAACCAAACCCATTTTATTGGTTTCCTAATAAGACTAAAAGTCCTACGAAAAATATTATACCCCGAGTATAATATAGATTAATAAATTAATATAACAAAAAAATGGAGTGTTGTGTATGTAAGTGTAACACCCTCATCTACCAAATAGTCTTACAAGACCTCCTTAGTAAATCGGGATTCTACTATCTCGATTGCCCGAGTTAATACATATTAAGTAGACAATAAAGAAACGATGCTTATTAAAATAATAGTTTAATTAAAGTTACATCATTTCAAAAGTATTGACGAAACATCGTCTTAAACAACGTTCTCAAGCCAACAATAAATAAAGTGATAATTCTATATTATTCTAAACAACGCGTAAGCTAGAGTCATCAGCAGCGATCCAATCCAATCTCCAAAGCGAGCTCAAACAATTACCTGCTAGACACATGCTCCCCATTTTGCAATGGATCATAGCAGTTTTGGATAACATATACATGGTTAGTACGTACCATCATACATCATTCAACATATAATACAACAATAGTAATGATGAGTTACCATCAGTCAACCAACAACAACACCATCAAGTATCAGTAACCGAGAAATCACCGCAGTGGTAACCCTAGCAGCATCAGGCTACAGAACTGACCAACAATAACCACCTATTGTTGCCAGACCATAACACTGGACATCGAAATTCCCTCTCGTCATAGGGAGAAACTCGGAACATTAATGTGCACATCCCCCTCGTGGCGGGAGAGCCACGAGAGGCGAACTCGATGTGTGGTTCGTCCCCCGTTGCCCGTCGGACCACTAGAATAGTAACCAAGTAACATCACACCACTAATTCCAACATTACCATTACCATCACCATCAACAATAGTCACATTCACCAACAACAACGATCAACAACAATCAATAACAACACATCTTAACACATTGAACAACATACAAAAGTACCGAGTAGGGAAACCCTACCTCAAAGCAATCCGTAATGGTGGCAAGCATGCACGAATAGAACCTTCCTTTATGAATTCCCTTCCTAACAAACATACAATTAATCTAGGATTAACAATCAGTTACAACAACCCAATTCCAAACCCTAATTCAGATTAGGGTTCTAACAATTCTACCCAAAAGACACACAATCTAATAATAAATTAGAGACTTGCGATAGATAACCACACAAATGACGACGGACTAGGAACGAGACGATCTTCAAGCTTGGCAATGGATTAAAAGGGTTAAAAGTGTTTGAAGAGAGAGTTTGGAGAGCGTTTTAGGGTTTTAATGAATGTTTAATTGATCAAATATATACATAAACCCTATATCATCTTAATCCAAAACCGTTCGTAAAAATTCGACAAACCGGTGTACTAGGTCGAGTGCAAGAGACACTCGATCGAGTACACTGCACTCAGTCAAGTGCACACTACACTCGGCCGAGTGCACACTACACTCGACCGAGTGCCATATACGCAGAAGGCTGCCTAATTGACACAATAGCCCTATCGGCCGAATGTACTCCACTCGGCCGAGTACACACTTCACTCGGTCGAGTAACCCCTACTCGACGGAGTACCAAGAAGTCAGAATACGGAGTATTGCAGTATCACTCTCATCTATCAAAGTGGCTTACCAAGGCGTACCTTAGTAAATGAAAGTGTTACCATCTTGGTTGGCCGAGATAGCACATATCAAATAGACAATAATGAAACGACTTTTAAATAAATACGTCAAGTTTAAAGTGTATTCAATTGGATAATCAAAATCTCAATGTAATACAATCGTCTAAAATCCAACAATGGAATCCAAAAGACTGTATCGACAACTAGACTCAGTGGAAGCTAAATAACTCATCATCCTGCGGTGATCCCATCAAACCCCACGCATGGTCAATGAATTACCTACTAAACTCGTGCTCACGACTCTCCAATGGATCACAACTGTTTTAGAAAACCACACGGGGTTCGTACAATTATACATTCATCATATCATACACAAGTAACATTACTATCACATCAGTAGATCATATCATCTCTGAACTCCGGTAAACAACACTGCTCTCATCGAAACGATTAGCCGGGTTCCTAGCGCAACAAGATACCCACCCATGGCATGAGAATCGCTACTCATCGCAACAAACGTAACCCGACTCATTAATATGCGCATCCCCCTTGTGACGGGAGGCGAAACTTGGGCGTGGAACCATCTCCCTAACATGGTCCACAATCTCAATCACAGTTATCATAATCAACATCATAATTATCCTCATAATCAACATCATATTCATCATCATAATCAACATCATAACCATCATCATAATCAACATCATAATCATCATCAAAATTCACATCATATCATTATTAATATAGAATTGTATTGAGTAGGGAACTTTGATAAGCGATATTTTGTACTAATTTATCCCCCGTTTTAGCTCGATTTCTATACGATTTATGCACTTTGTTGAGTGATTAACGAGCTAATATTGCTATTCTAGTTGTTTTGCGTGCTTTGACTCGTTTTATAGGAAATGAAGCGGTTTTGCTATATTTTCTTACTTTATGGAGCAAAGGCACTAGAATACGAGTTTTCAAGGAACCGATGATAGCAATTTCACGATTTGACTACGATTTCGCTACATCCTTCCTCGAGTGGACTCATCTTGGACTTTGACTTTGTTTCTCAAAGGAAAACATCAACCCAAGTCAAAGGAAGACTAGCCCAAGCCCAATTACGTGTTACATTGACCAAGACCAAGGCATAGGATTCCGTGCCCAAAGACGAAATTGGAAGAGACGGAAAAATCCATCATACATACCCGATCGGATTACCACATACCCGATCGGGTATGTTTGCTGATGAGCGTCTCTTGGCTCTTCTTCTACCAAGCTTTAATGGAGTGTTTTATGGCTTTGTCTAGGGTACGAATTTGGACGAAATACAGCACCTATGCAGCCCTATAAAAGCCAAGGATACACAACTTAGAATGACACACAATTTAGACAAGAAATAACAACACTAACTTAGAATTACACAATAGTTTACATCTTTCTTTCATACAAGTTTTAGGTCATAGTTTCTAGTTTATGCAATCTTAGACTGTTTTTATAGTAATTTCCAAGTACTTCTCTAGTGTTTCAATAAGCATTTGTCATTACATTGGGTTGGATATTTGTTCTTTACTTTCTTTCTTACATAATTTGCATTCCAATCCCGGTAATTTTCTATCCTTCACTTATGCAATTTTCATCATCATGAACTATAATCTCATTAGTCTTGTTTCATATTATTGTTGTTAGAAAACCCGCATAAAAGTAATCTAGCCAAAACCAAAATATTGTTTAAATATGTCATATTCTATTTTGCCTAATCATATAATAACCATCATAAAATTCATCATTAGAATCATTACTAATATAATCTTGATCGCCTTAATCATTTTAGCACTTTTATTTCGTAGTTCAATTTTGTTTATCATTTTCCTGTTAATTTACTTAATCACATAAACTAGATATAACATTGTAAGATTATCATTGTGTAAATACAATAAATAAAATTGTAATATTGAAATGATTTACTAGTTAAAATGAATTAAAAGAAGAGTCGATACCAATAGAACCACCTAGTTTGTTTCTTCCTTTGGTCGTGTCAAATTCTATAACTTTGTTTAGTGGCCATAAACAATTGTTTGTATTAGTCAATTTCCGTCTTAGAAACGAGAGTTGGGATGGGAATTAGGACTACCAATAGGGGTTTAGTGACCTAACCAGGCTGAGAGGACGTTAGGACCCATTAAAAAGTCGGTACGAATCCGAGAGGAATATACCGCTACAAGGCTTAGACAATCGTAGTAAGTCTAATGTTGGTACCAATAAAGCTTTTAAATCATTTGACATGAATTTCTCTTTCTCTATATCAATTTGATTAGATAGTTTATTTTACTGTTTTAGATAGTTTATTTTATCGTTTTAGTTAGTTTATTTTACCGTCATTTTATTACCGTCCTTAGATAGTTTACTTTATTGTCAATTGCTAGTGTATTAGTTTAGTTAGATAGCTTTTCAATATTGTCATTTTAATTATCGTTCTTAGTTAGATTTAATTATCGTTACCTTTCTTTCCGTCAATTAGATTAGATTTATTTTTATTGCAATTCCATACTCGTCATTTAAATATCGTCATTACATACTTGTCATTTTATTTCATGCTAGTAGTTTAGACAATCACCCCAAATGAATCGAACTTAAATGAAAATCACTCCATAGCAATTCATAGTTAACACGTACTCCCTGAGGATCGATCCCTACTTCCCTAATTACATTCCTTATGTTGTTAGCCTAAGTGTGGGTAATTATTTTTGTATCGGGACTACGACAAACCCGGTCAAATTTTGGCGCCGTTGCCGGGGAGCACGGTTTTGTTTATCTATGTTTCGGGGAGCACTGTACCTTAAAATCATTACTAACTTTCCTTTTTGTGTTTTTCTTGTAGGTTGACAAAAATGGTGCGAACGAAAGATGATCCTAAGTTTCGGGTTTTTGAACTTGCTAATGGGATCCTAAGGGTCCATATCACTCTAATTGCTCTCATAGAAGGAAACTAATTTAGTGGTGAGCCAAATGAAAACCCATCACACCATATCCAAACCTTTTGTGAATTGTGTCAAACTTTTATGAGGGACGGGGTCACCCAAAACCAAATCAGAGAAACTCTCTTTCCTTTATCACTAAAGGGAGAAGCCAAATGGTGGTTCACCCGTCGTTTAAAAGATGCCACAAAACCAATGGAGTGGGAAGAGATCGTCATAGCTTTCCACCGTAGGTTTAAACCTCAAACCACCACGTCAACCCTATCAAGTAATTCACAAAAAGAAAGTGGGGAAGATTCCCAAAGTAATGGGGGAGAGCAAAAGAAAAGCCAAGTGGAAACCTCATGTGATGTTGACACTACCATTTTCTTAGCCTGTCCCGTTCCATCAAACGAAACCACCCCAAAAAGTACTTTTTATCGTTCGAAAGCTTTAAACCCGTTTACCTCACTAACAGCACCTTGTGAACTTTGTGGAGGAATAGGGCATGTACCTCAAAGATGTGGGAATAAACTCACACCATTAAACCCCTTTCACCCACAATTTCGCCAAACTCAACCCACTAATATACCTCATACCATTCCACACTCATCCTTTCAAAATGATCAAGTGATAGCAAAAGTAGATGTCAAGTTGAGGGAAGTAATCCAATCACAACATAACATGTACTCATACTTCTTTTCTACAATATGCTCTCTCAAATCAACCATTTTGTCTCTCCAAAAGAGAGTAGAAGAGTTGACCCCATCGAGTTCTAGCCAAACCACCCAAGAGAGTGAAGAACCGTTAATAGTCACAATTGACATGATTAGTGACAAATCTTTTGATAGTCCTCTTGGGAATGGAAAGAGTAAGGAGCCCATCTTTAGGTTACCCCACGAACTTTGCAATAATCCTACACTAGCCAAACCAACCCGAGCCCCTACACAAGAGGAGACATCCCGTCTCGAATCTTTGATCATGACATTGATAAAAGCTCAAGGGAAATTAGAAGAAAGAGTTGTTGAAACAAAAAAGGCAAATGACAAAGCTTTCTCAAGGTTGGAGGCAAGGATTAGCAAGACATCTCGAAAAGAAAAAGCAACCCAAGATTCTCTGAAGGAACCTCCCCTTGAAGAAGGGAAGTTTATCATTCCTTCAAAACTTAAAGATCCAGGTTGTTTTAATATTTCTTTCACAATGAGTCTTCATAAGGTTAACAATGCACTATGTGATTTAGGGGCCGCTATTAGTGTCATGCCCTTTTCCTTCTATCACGACCATTGCCCAATACAAATGAAGATTACAAATACTAGCCTTCAACTAGCCGATGGATCTATGCATACTCCAGCAGGAATTGTGGAAGATGTCCCCATTCAGATTGGATACTTCCTTATTCCCGTCGATTTTTATGTAATATTTTCAAAGAAAGAGAGGGACGACTATATTATATTAGGAAGACCTTTCCTAAATACAGTTGGGGCTTGTATAGATGTGCAAGGAGAGAAGATTACTTTTGAAATGGATGGATCAAGTGCCACTTTTGATAGAAAGGGGAATGTATTGAGTGTAGGAGATGGTGACCTCGAAGCATTCAAAGCTTCGGAAGTATATTTGGATGAGATTGCCATGGATGTTGGCAAGGGTAAATGAAAAAAATTCAAGGACGAAATCAAGCTACAAGGAGCTCAAATCCCTTCACAAGGCTTAAGGAGGGATAGAAATTCAAAGTCTAGCATGACTTAAAAATGCGCTTGTCGGGAGGCAACCCGTCTTTCTCTTTACTTTCTTTTATGCATTCTTTATTCCACTATTTAGACAATGTTGATAATTTTGTTTTGGACTATTTGGACACTCTTTTTGAATTTTTGGGTTGTAATAGTTAGGAAACAATTTTCGTTTTACTTGTTATTTTCATTTTTAGAAATGCATGCTTAGTCAATAGTTTTTCGTACTTAGAACTGGAGGACCTATTGAGACGAAAAGGGGCTACCCTTGGCCCATGTTGCCAAGTCCATTAAGCTTAGTAAGTATGTTTAAGGCCATAGCCAAAAGGTAAGAGCAAGTAACAAAGAAAAAAAGAAATAGAATCCGGATCAACACACTTCCCCGATCGGATCCATGTATACCCGATCGGGTAAGTTGTCTGATTCGAGTTTTGTTCTATTTTCTTCTATAAAACCAACTTGCTTACCTTTGCTTGCTGCCATATTCCCGTGTTCTTCAACTTCAAAGCTCAAAATCTCTCAAAAAACCTTCTTTTCTTAGTCTTTTCTTGCAAAATTTGTCACCATAGTTTATCCAAGGCAACATCTAAGCATTATCAAGTAAGTTAATTCTACTTTAGTTACTTCAATCTCTCTATTTTTCAGAAATCCAACATGAACAAACCCTAACCCAAATTTGGGGGTTATTGATTTTACTTGAAAAACTTGTTTAAATTGGATTTCTAATGCTTCTTACATGATATAGAGTGAATGTTAGTGATTAATTTGAAAGCTTACTATGATTTGAATGCTCATATGCCAATTAGGATACTCATATCTACTTTATGCTAAACACTCATGCTTAATGGTAGTATAATGTTTGAATTCATGCTTTATAATTTGAACTTATGCTCTTATTGTGTTAATTTAGCATTAGTATCTTTAAGTAGTGCCCAAAACTCATGATTCAAGTGTAATGTTGCTCAAAATCCTAGTGAAATATTGTTATGCTTAAGAACATCAATTTGTGCTCAAAAGCAGCATGATAATGTTTCACTTATGTTGTTATACTTGAATTTGTGCTTGAAAGCCTAGTATTATAACACTTATGCTATCAATTTGTGTTTATAATGAAGTGTTCTAATACTAGTTTCTTGTAGCAAATGGCACCTACAATAAGGAGATCAAAGAGGGCAAGAACCTCCAACCAAGGAGAAAGTAGTAGAGCCCATGAAGAGGACATAGAAATGTTAGAAGCCGATGATCAAACCGGGAGTCAAGAAGGACAATGTGCTATGCATGATCCCGACTTTCCGGATGTAGAGTTTAGTTCAAACAAGCAATGGCAAAAATGGTTTATCATCAAGAGCAAGGGTATGAGAGCTACCAAATTCCTTGATGTTTCTTTTTTAAGACACATGAAGCTTTATGAGCATGTCAAGGTGTTATTTAGGGGTCTAGGAATGAATGCTAGTATGAACTTTAGTTATAAGACCTACCCCCAATTGACCCTTGAATTCTTGAGCTCGTTTGAGTTGCAAAGATCTAGGAATAGAAACTCTATGCCTCAAGTCCGGTTCCGATTGTTTAACGATGACTATAGTATGGACTTAGAGACCTTTGCCGGCCAATTCGGTCTCACCTTTGAGGATACTGTTACCTCACCTCCCGAGGGCTTTGATATTAGCCAGGTTTGGAGCACTATTTCTACTTACCCTGTCTCTCGTTGGGACCATGTCCCACACCAACACATCCATCATCCCGCCATTAGAATCTGGCAAAGATTCATGGGATGGACCTTCTTGGGTCGTGCTGAGCCTCATTTGGTGAGACAGGTAGAGTTAGATATTCTAGGAGGGTTCTTGAATGTGAATGGTGAATAACCATGGTCGATTAGCATTCCTTACTATTTTGCTGTTCAGTTGACTAAAGCTACTAATCCTAAGAACACTAGCATTGTTTATGGAGGTCTTATCACTCACCTTGCTATGCGAGTTTGTGGTTTTAACCAAGCCACCACTGACCTCCAGGCATTGACTACACCTCCCACCGAGATGGGAAATAGGTTGGATTATGATTATATTGTTCAGCTTAATTGGTTTCTTGTCTCCCACCCCCATATGATCTGGAGGATAGCTGGCCGTGATTCGGTCAAGTTGACCGCTGAGGTGAACCAAATTCCATTACTTAGGCAGCGTCCTCAACTTCAGGAGGGTGAGGCTATCTTACCCCGTCCCACTTATTTTCTTCCTGTTGGGGATATTACCCCCAATGACCCCCCCTGTTCAGATTAGATCCCACCGCCCTGAGGTAGGATCATCCTCTCAGTCGACCCATGCTACGGGCGACGTGACTGCCATGTTTGAAGCCTTGACCTTGTCCATTAATAGAATCCAGTCCGACCAGCAGCTTGCTTTGCACCCCATTTATGATCACTTTGCTAGGCAAGGTGTGATTAGACCTGAGGGCCCCCACCCGTCTTTCTATACTTGGCCCGAATAAGGGTATGGTACTGCTTATGATGCGGGTGTGCAGCAGTCCGGACCTGATTACTGTGGTACTGACTATGGCGTCGAGAGTTTTGGAGGATATAGAGTTGATTTTAGTAGTCACCAAATAGATGAGTACCAGTCCTTAGGAGCCAGCAACCCTACCGGGATCATTGCTTCTAGAGGTAGTTATTATTCTGCAGATGATACCTACTATCCAGATGCTTCTGGATCCGCATCCGAGCCGCCTCCTTCAGAGAGGAGAGGCCGTAGTTGGTGGCCTTTGGGATGAGATGATAAGCTCCCCTTGTTTATACTAGCTTGGGGGAGGCTCGACATTTTGTAAGCTTTTATTTCTTTCTTCTATTTTTAGCATTTTTAGTTTTCTTTTTAGCCCCTCTTCCCATTAGAATTTCATCTTGTTTCTCTGTTCTAAATGCTACCAACCGTTTTTCGGTTTGCTTCTATTATAATTGCATGCACATTGAGGACAATGTGAAGTTTTAGCTTGGGGGGGGGATTTGCATTTAGGACTTACTGCATTTAGGATTGCACTTAGATTTTTACTTTTCTCATTAGTTTAATTTCTTCTAATTTTCTTAGTTTATTTTTAGTTTTTATTGAAAAAAATCGAAAACACAAAAAAAGAAAAGATCATTTCCATCTTACATTTCTCAATTTATAGTTTTTATAAGCTGATGTTTCATTATGTTATGAGGAATTGTGCATTCATGGGGATGTCTTGTACACAATAGGTAGAAAGTTGCATTTGGACTTAATTAAGCTTGATCTTGACTTTGGCAAGCTACTCATATTGTAAGGTAGAGCCTCCAGTGGTCGGTACATCTAAACCCGATCCCAGTTTAGGAGTGAGTAGTTTCTCCTTATAGTCTGTGTCACATCAAAACGCATAAGTATGGTTTTTATTCCATTTTCTATAAGTATTACTGTCATGATCTACATTTTGAAGCCATTTACTCTTGTTCACATTTCGTATTGCCCAAAAACACCCTTCTTTCTAGCTACATTACATTATTGCCTACCCTTGTTGAGCTAGTAACTGACTATATGTGTAGGGGTGTTCTGTGCTTTTGCGATATTATGATAATGTCACCATTTAGTGTGAACCTGTTGTCTCGGGATTGCTGATTCCCGTGTTTTTCAGTGAAAGGAAGTTTGAAAAGAAAAAAAGAAAAAAAAAAGAGCTTTGAAAAATGAAAAATGAAAGAGAAAAAGTTCAAAAGAAAAAAAAAAGAAAAAAAAAGAAAAAGAAGAGAAAAACACTTCCATGAATGAAAAAGAAAAAAAAAAAATTTCAGGAAGTCGTAACTTGATTTGTCATGTTTAATAAACCAATATGCTGCTTTTGGCTTTGACTATTGTTTATGGAAATTGGTATGATTTGGATTGAGTATCCACTACACATTTGGTTATTACTAGCTTGACTTATAGCCCCACATAACCAAAATCGTTTGTCCACTTTCTTACCCAAATTTCCCAAGCCTCTTCTTTATTTTCTCTTGGCTTCTTGCATTACATTTTGATCATGATTAGTCTTACTTAATGAATTTGGATTGTCTACCATACTAGACTGCGGGCACATTCTCATAAGTTGTAGATAGGAGAGTGTCACTTCAAATTTGAACCAATATTTCCTATTTCACAAAAATTTGAGTGAAGAGTGTATCGAAAGAGTCCATAGTTAATAAGATCATGCAAAAGCTGAAAAAGTCCAAAGAATATTTTCTATGCTGCGCCGTTATGTAAATCTCAACCATGATTCGCACTTTCCTTTGCCCTTGTTGTTTCGGGTTTATGATACATCTACTTGTTAAGAGCTTATTTTTGGGATTTGTATGATAGATTGATCATTGTTTGCTACCCTTGTCCTGGTTATGATTGTTATGTTTGCTTGAGGACAAGCAAGGGTTTAGCTTGGGGGAGTTTGATAAGAGATATTTTGTACTAATTTATCCCCCGTTTTAGCTCGATTTCTATACGATTTATGCACTTTGTTGAGTGATTAACGAGCTAATATTGCTATTCTAGTTGTTTTGCGTGCTTTGACTCGTTTTATAGGAAATGAAGCGGTTTTGCTATATTTTCTTACTTTATGGAGCAAAGGCACTAGAATACGAGTTTTCAAGGTACCGATGATAGCAATTTCACGATTTGACTACGATTTCGCTACATCCTTCCTCGAGTGGACTCATCTTGGACTTTGACTTTGTTTCTCAAAGGAAAACATCAACCCAAGTCAAAGGAAGACTAGCCCAAACCCAATTACGTGTTACATTGACCAAGACCAAGTCATAGGATTCCGTGCCCAAAGACGAAATTGGAAGAGACGGAAAAATCCATCAGGGTTACATACCCGATCGGATTACCACATACCCGATCGGGTATGTTTGCTGATGAGCGTCTCTTGGCTCTTCTTCTACCAAGCTTTAATGGAGTATTTTATGGCTTTGTCTAGGGTACGAATTTGGACGAAATACAGCAGCTATGCAGGCCTATAAAAGCCAAGGATACACAACTTAGAATGACACACAATTTAGACAAGAAATAACAACAACAACTTAGAATTACACAATAGTTTACATCTTTATTTCATACAAGTTTTAGGTCATAGTTTCTAGTTTATGCAATCTTAGACTGTTTTTATAGTATTTCCAAGTACTTCTCTAGTGTTTCAATAAGCATTTGTCATTACATTGGGTTGGATATTTGTTCTTTACTTTCTTTCTTACATAATTTGCATTCCAATCCCGGTAATTTTCTATCCTTCACTTATGCAATTTTCATCATCATGAACTATAATCTCATTAGTCTTGTTTCATATTATTGTTGTTAGAAAACCCGCATAAAAGTAATCTAGCCAAAACCAAAATATTGTTTAAATATGTCATATTCTATTTTGCCTAATCATATAATAACCATCATAAAATTCATCATTAGA
This sequence comes from Heliosperma pusillum, assembly GCA_022085475.1. NCBI lineage: Eukaryota > Viridiplantae > Streptophyta > Magnoliopsida > Caryophyllales > Caryophyllaceae > Heliosperma > Heliosperma pusillum. The sequence continues at coordinate 43,941 of JAIUZE010001026.1, read as the reverse complement.
ATCATTACTAATATAATCTTGATCGCCTTAATCATTTTAGCACTTTTATTTCGTAGTTCAATTTTGTTTATCATTTTCCTGTTATTAATTTACTTAATCACATAAACTAGATATAACTTTGTAAGATTATCATTGTGTAAATACAATAAATAAAATTGTAATATTGAAATGATTTACTAGTTAAAAGGAATTAAAAGAAGAGTCGATACCAATAGAACCACCTAGTTTGTTTCTTCCTTTGGTTGTGTCAAATTCTATAACTTTGTTTAGTGGCCATAAACAATTGTTTGTATTAGTCAATTTCCGCTTAGAAACGAGAGTTGGGATGAGAATTAGGACTACCAATAGGGGTTTAGTGACCTAACCAGGCTGAGAGGACGTTAGGACCCATTAAAAAGTCGGTACGAATCCGAGAGGAATATACCGCTACAAGGCTTAGACAATCGTAGTAAGTCTAATGTTGGTACCAATAAAGCTTTTAAATCATTTGACATGAATTTCTCTTTCTCTATATCAATTTGATTAGATAGTTTATTTTACTGTTTTAGATAGTTTATTTTATCGTTTTAGTTAGTTTATTTTACCGTCATTTTATTACCGTCCTTAGATAGTTTACTTTATTGTCATTTGCTAGTGTATTAGTTTAGTTAGATAGCTTTTCAATATTGTCATTTTAATTATCGTTCTTAGTTATATTTAATTATCGTTACCTTTCTTTCCGTCAATTAGATTAGATTTATTTTTATTGCAATTTCATACTCTCCATTTAAATATCGTCATTACATACTTGTCATTTTATTTCATGCTAGTAGTTTAGACAATCACCCCAAATGAATCGAACTTAAATGAAAATCACTCCATAGCAATTCATAGTTAACACGTACTCCCTGAGGATCGATCCCTACTTCCCTAATTACATTCCTTATGTTGTTAGCCTAAGTGTGGGTAATTAATTTTGTATCGGGACTGCGACAAACCCGGTCAAACTTCTACCTCAAAAGCAAATCCGAAATACAAGATCACGCAAGATTAGAATTGCTCCTCTACAAAAACTACTCCTAACAAGCATACAAGAAATCTATAGTTAATAACTAATCACAGTAACCTAATCCTAACCCTGACTCGGATTAGGGTTCTAACAACTCTACCCAACAATACAAATTAACTAAGGATTAGAGACTTACGATAAGATCGACGAAACGAATGATCACGAACTAGACACAGGACACCGATTTTCCTACTAAGAAGAGGCCTGAAAGACTCGAGCCCCTTGAAATGAGTGCATGTTCATCACAACTCCTACGGTGGTTGCCAAAGCTTCGAGTGAACTTGAAATAGGCCATGGACTTGGATCTACCAAATGAAAAGAATTCCGTTGAGATTCAATCATAAAGCACTTTGCCTCAGTTGTATGTTAACTCCCCCTTCACCCGCACCCCCTAAAGTCTAAAGAGGGGCTCTTTAGGCTCTCATTTTTTTTCCTATCTGAGAGGACGAAGAAATAGGATGATGAAGAGTGTTTAAAGAGTATTTTAGGGTCAATAGAAATGATTAGAAACCGACGAAATGATTTATATATTCTTAATCATATCGTCTAAATCCAAAACCGCTCGAATTATCCATCAGACCGATGCACTTGGGCGAGTACAAGGGACACTCGGTCGAGTGCCACCTAGGCTGCCTAAGGGACACTCAACACCTACTCGACCAAGTACGCTCTACTCGACCGAGTACCAGACTCAAAGAATACGGAGTATTACAGTGTATACACCTTGTATACCCGCTGGAGATGGTGTAAGATGACCATCTTCCGCCGACGGTTTAAACACCGAAAGGTAAGCAGAAGATATAACGTAAAAAAAACTCAAAAATTTCCGAGGGGTCTTAAAATTAATCAGTTGGTCTTGTTTTAAACGGAGCGTCCGGTCTTATGTTTCAGACGGGTAAAGCCCCCTCACAAGAGAACAAGTGAAGGAATTATCGATTATCCTTTGCCCCATTTGCTCTCTTTGTGAGAAGACTTGCCCGTCTGAAGCAATCAGACGGATCGTTCCGTTTGAAACAATAATTTATGTAAATTAATACGGCCACAACAACTGATTTTGAATTTGATAACCTAAGTTAGTGATAAAATTGAATAAAGCATGTTGAAGTAATATAAATATAAAAAGTGAGATGAATTTAGCTTCACCACATATAAAACCTTGTATAAAGAGACTTGAAAGAGTAGTCTCGAAGTCCCTTGTATCCTTCCCTTCATTCCTTCCTTCATCGACAACCATCTCTTTACTTCTCTCTCTTCCGCCGCCACGTCCGATCTACTCCCGCTTCTCTTTCATCGTACGCTTCGCCCTTTCTCCTTTTTTACTCCCTCTTTTATGCATAAACCCTAATTCTTTTTTATTCTTTTTTATTAAACTTTACTTCCGATTCAGATTCGTTCATTTTACTATCAGATTTATCTCAATGTTACTTAATGTTGATTTCTTTTCGCTGTTTACGCGCATTCTTATGAATATTTGATGTTAATTAGGTTTAAATGAGGTGAAAAATTCGATTTTTGTTTGGCTGATTGAAGTCTGATTACTTTGCAAGTTATTTTTCATCTGATTTTTTGTTTGATGAACTCTATTATTTGACTTTTTAATTGAATTTTGTTGCTGAAAGATATAATTGTTAATATCATTGTAAATTACTTCAATTAATTTTTAGTATTTATGTACTTTGAGATGTGATGAGCTATTCTATTGATAGTTCAAGTCACTGATCCACTGTTTATGCTGTTTATGTCGTAACCCGCTTCATATTCGACTGATTAATTTACTCTTTTGGGATGTGACAAGGGTAGTTAGGTTTAGCTGTTTACGCGTACTAAAATTCTTTTTTGTTGTGTGGAATTGTTCGTTCCGAATTTGGTCTGCATCTGAGTATGAATTATAGTTCTCTAATGATCGGATGCATGCTTTAAAGACGTGTTTCTACTGTTTAAGATCCACCATTGTATCCTGCTCTTCTTGTGCATTGTAAAATTAGGCTGTGCTGTGTAAGTGAACATGCCGTATTACTTGCAAAAGGAGGTTGTTTCAATGTTTTATTTTGGTGTAGTACTGTAGTATGATACTTGTGCTTTGTTATGGGTTACTAATTTAATTGAATACTTTTTTGTGTATTTTTTTCCAGATTAACCAGCTCTATACCTGAAAGATGAGTGTGGTAGGATTTGATTTTGGTAATCAGAGCTGTGTTGTTGCCGTTGCAAGGCAAAGGGGTATCGATGTTGTCCTTAATGACGAGTCCAATCGGGAAACACCCGCTATTGTTTCATTTGGTGAAAAGCAGCGGTTTGTTGGGACAGCGGGAGCTGCGTCTGCATTGATGAACCCTAAAAACACCATTTCCCAGATTAAAAGATTAATTGGCCGTCCATTTTCTGATCCCGAGCTGCAAAGAGATCTCCAATCTGTGCCGTTTACGGTGACTGAGGGAACTGATGGGTTTCCCTTGATCCATGCAAGGTATTTGGGAGAAACCAAGACATTCACCCCAACTGAGGTATTGGGTATGTTGCTCTCAAATTTGAAAGGCATAGCAGAGAAGAACTTGAATGCTGCTGTCGTTGACTGCTGTATTGGAATACCAGTTTACTTCACTGATCTTCAGAGAAGAGCTATCCTAGATGCAGCGGCAATTGCCGGTCTACACCCTCTTCGTTTAATCCATGAAACCACAGCAACCGCTTTGGCCTATGGTATCTACAAGACAGACCTGCCTGAAAATGACCCTATAAACATTGCGTTTGTAGATGTTGGACATTCAAGTTTACAAGTGTGCATTGCTGCCTTAAAAAAAGGCCAGCTTAAGATCTTGGCTCATTCATTTGATCGCTCTTTAGGTGGGCGTGACTTTGATGAAGTCCTTTTCCATCACTTCGCTGCTAAGTTTAAGGAAGAGTACAAGATTGATGTGTATCAGAATGCAAGGGCTTGCCTCAGGCTTAGAGCGGGCTGTGAGAAATTGAAGAAGGTTTTGAGTGCCAATCCTGTGGCTCCATTGAACATCGAGTGTCTGATGGACGAGAAGGATGTCAGAGGAGTCATTAAGAGGGATGAATTTGAGGAACTTAGCATTCCAATTTTAGAGCGGGTTAAGAAGCCTTTGGAAAAGGCTCTTGCAGAAGCTGGTCTTAATACTGAAGAAATTCATACTGTTGAGGTTGTTGGCTCAGGTTCAAGGGTCCCGGCCGTCTTTAAGATCTTGACTGAATTCTTTGGAAAGGAGCCTCGGCGAACTATGAATGCCAGTGAGTGTGTGGCAAAAGGTTGTGCTTTGGAGTGTGCTATCCTTAGCCCCACGTTCAGAGTCAAAGAGTTTCAGGTATTGAGTTGTCATTTGTTATTGCATGCTTTCTATTTCAGTGCTTTACTACTATATTTATAAATGAGTTGCTGTCTTTTGTGGGAAAGATGTATCATCAAGCCTCAGTAATTTGATGATTAGTGTAGTTTTATGTATAATGCTCCGGGGTCTCTATCAATTGCGCATGTGTATTTGCATGTTTACATGCTGGTCTATTGCGCAAAATGTTAATTGCTTCCTCATTCTCCTTGGTTTGTATTTATGGCCTTCCACTTCTTGCTTTTTTAAAGTTATCTTAATGTTTGTAACATGACATTCCTTTCTTCATCCAGGTTAATGAAAGCTTCCCGTTTTCCATTTTAATGTCCTGGAAAAATCCTGTTGCCGTGGGCCAAAATGGAGCAACTGAGGGGCAGAATAGCACTGTAGTTATTCCTAAAGGGACTCCTATCCCTTGCTTAAAGGCGGTAACAATTACGAGAACAGGCACATTAGCTGTTGATTTGCAGTATGCCGATGTTAGTGAGTTGCAGGCTCCACCCCAAATCAGCACATATACGGTTAGTATTCAATCCGGAAGTATTTTTTGATACATCTTGACCATGTTTTTAATATTTACTCCTTTCATTCCAATAAGTTATACTCCCTTCTATTCAAGGTGTTCTTTCCCATTTCCTTTTTGGGTTATTCAAGTTTTCTTCCCTATTACCTCTTTTGGATGTGGGGTTGTGTGGTTCATATTCAATTGCATGTGGGGATGAGTGTTTTTTGTGGTCCAAATTCATTTCCTTAATCCAAGAGCCCAAACCCAAATGAAAAGAGAAGATTACATTGAATTGGAGGGAGTATAATTTTTCAAATTATATGAGGGATTCTATAAAATGTATGCCATTTAATAGAAAGGAGTTAGTGCTTTAGGGAGGAAGTACATTTCTAGAACAGTTGTCTATTGGAGTTTTGCTGTTCTGTTTCTCATCTCTCATCTGATCATTTGCCTTGATTGATTTGTTTATTAAACCTTTGTTTCTGTCGGCTGGATGAATAGATTGGTCCTGTCCAGCCTGCTAAAGGTGATTCTGCAAAGCTCAAGGTTCGAGTAAGGTTAAACCTGCATGGGATTGTATCCGTGGATTCAGCTACGGTGAGACTACTGCTGTTGGTAGATAAACAATTATTTAAATATTACTCCGCAAGTGAATGCGCCTCTCTTTGTGAAAGCCTTGCTGAGCTTACCAAATTTTGTTCCAGCTCTTAGAAGAGGAAGAAATTGATGTTTCTGTAGCGAAAGATGCTGCTAAGATGGAAACTGATTCTCCTAATGATGGAGTCACTCCCGAAAGTGATGTGACTATGCAAGATGCCAAGGGTGAAACCCCAGCGGCCGAAAATGGCGTGCCTGAGTCTGGAGAGGCCTCTGCGCCTGAGGTTGAAGAAAAGCCGGTTCAGATGGATACAGATTCCAAGGTATGACTCAGGCCATGTTGTTTAGATCTTTGAATCTGATGATGATGTTTTTTCTGTGTTACCTCGAGTCTCCTGAAACGTGTCGTACACTTCACTTGAAAAATTCTCACTCTTTGATACGGCCAGCAAAGTGTCTTGACCGACTAGAGACACGGATACGACACTTTGAATAAAGACGGAGTAGTAAATATAGTTTATTAATGTCGTTTATAAAATGGGAAAAGACAAATATATGTCATAAGTCCAACTTTTCAATTGCAAGTGAGTAATTTTATGGGTAAATGAAATAGACAATTAAATATGCCCTTCTTGTATTATTATAAGTATATACGTACTAGTAACAAACTAACTATTACCCACACTTTGTCGCCTCTCTCACTTCTCTACCTTCTTTTACCTTTTCACCTTTCCCCACATGTCTCTTTCTTCCTTTACTTACTTTACTTCTTTTACGAAGTAGAGTAGACGACATTATTTCTTCTTCATCTTTTCCCATTCCTTCTAGAGCCCCTCTCTTCTCCATAGTCCCTGAAATTCTACCTCTGATCTTCATTGTGCACAGTGTTGGGAGTCGTGTCGAACTCTGCGTATCCTAAGGGTGTCAGGTTACGTGTACGGTGTTGTGTCGGGTCAACACTCAGACACGGCACCTACCTGACTTGTCGAAGCAAATATTGGTTTTTGTAAGGTTGTAAACTTGTGATGGATTCTGAATAGTGATCTTGCTTTGAAAACTTGAGGTTGTTCTGCTACTTTTGTTGCATATTCTATATCTATTCAAATTTCTGGTATGACATATCATTGCAAATGGATCTGTTATGTTTTTCTTATTAATAAATGATGAAATTAACGAGCTTGGTATTACTAATCCTGGGTTGGGACCTTATCTCATAATCGGTCTTTGCCTTATCTTTGCCATTGTGCTAAATATGCGTCTAATACTGCCTTGAGTCTAGGCCTGGATGACCCAGTTGCGATTCGATGCTGCGACCGATATATGATATGATGCCCATAAGGTCTTAACTTAATGTTACTCAGTCATGATCGATAATTTGTCGCAGGATAATGTCCCCTTCCCCTTTACGTTGTATTACCCTTGTGCGTCTTGCAGTGACAGTAAAAGGAATTTGTGACTTGTGGAATAGATGTTCAGAGTGGTATATACTATTTGAGGGTCTAGCTTTGAGATGCCAGTTCATCCTATTACCGAGAGGCATGGTCTGGCTGTTTCTCATTGGCTGAGTAAGCTGTAGTAGTTTGTATTGTAGCCTTCGATAGAATGTGCTGTAGGGCGACAATCGTGACATACAACTTGCAGCAGTCTTTATGTTTGTACAACCAATCTCATAGAGTTTTGTATTGTATAGACTGATGTTTCAAAGAAGAAGCAGAAGAAAATTACGGTTCCTGTGTCAGAGGTAGTCCACGGTGGACTGTCTAAAGCTGGTGTAGAGAAAGCAGTTGAGAAGGAATTTGAAATGGCCTTGCAAGATCGCGTTATGGAAGAAACGAAGGACCGAAAAAATGCTGTGGAAGCATATGTGTATGATATGAGAAACAAGGTATTGGATAATATACGTTCATTTTCCATGTGATCACATGGGACAATTCTTTTTTACTCACTTTCCATTGCTTATCTAACCTGCTTTACCCCCTCTATGTTGCGATGATATCCAGCTTAATGACAAATATTACGAGTTTGTCACTCCTTCGGAGAAGGATGAGTTCATTGCTACACTCCAGGAGGTTGAAGATTGGTTGTACGAAGATGGAGAAGATGAGACCAAGAGCGTCTATACTGCTAAGCTTGACGAGCTGAAAAAGGTAGAGCATCTGAGCTTTTCTGTACTGAAGATTTCACTTGTTTCCCTCTTCCTCTATTTCAGCTCAAAGCAAATGGGTGTTTTAAAGAGCCATTTTGTTTTTGCCTTTGACCATTAGAGCTGCTCAGTTCCGTCAAAATGCTGACAATTTTTTTATTTTCAATTCCTAACTTGAAGAGAGGCAACCCTGTTGAGGAGCGTTACAAGGAGCATATGGAGCGGGGAGGGGCCGTTCAACAGCTTGTTTATTGCATCAATAGTTTCAAGGAAGCAGCAATGTCAGCTGACCCCAAATTTGACCATATTGAGCTTCCAGAAAGACATAAGGTAATATTGTCCATAATCTTAATTCAAATGTGATCTCTATGTTTATCAGTCATGTGACACATAGGCTTCTGTGAATGTCATGGTTTGTAGGTCATTAATGCTTCTGTAGAAGCTGAAGCGTGGTTGAGAGAGAAGCAGCAGCAACAGGATGCACTTCCCAAACATGCAACCCCTGTTTTGAGAACAGCTGATGTGCTAAAGAAGGCAGACGAGGTTAACAGGTATGAATCAATGAATCATTGTCATTGTATGGATTAGTAATTTAGTATTCCCCTAAATTTTAACCACACGGTCCACACATGCTATGTAGCCGGGCTATGTCAGCCCAAGTACATACTCAAGTGTTATACATGGAACGTACTCTTCAAAACAAAAGATATATCTATAAATTTGAAACATTTGAAGTCTCTATAGTAAAAATAGAGGATTGTTTGTGGGATATCTCCCACTTTCTAAAGGGATAGGTAGTTTACGAATAAAATTAGGGGTCATTTGGTTTGCATGTAGGAAACACACTTCCATAGGAACTTTCACTTCACATGATTTTACATTTCATGTGAATTAGAAAAAATTGTTTGGTAGCATGTAGGAACAAGTCCCACTTACCGAGGGGTTGCTAGGTAAGCAACTTCCTCCATTGTAATGGGATTGGAATTTATGGGAAAGTCCCAATTCATATGATATTGTGACAACCAAATAAAATACTACTTTTACAATTCACATGAATTAGAGTTCATGTTTTTTAGAGGGCAACCAAACAACTCCTTAAAGTGCAATGTTACCAGTTACCCACCGCTTTCCCACCTATCGAATAGCTTTCCGACCCCAACAATGGAGGTGGTCTAAGGATCGAGTACAGATTCCATATACATGTCCTTGAGTGCCCTATCGGACATGAATACAGTCTCAAAGTGAAGAGTTTATTAACATAGATAGATGTTCTATAATTGAGATGCTGCTTTATACGTGAAATTTAATGGACATTCGTACCTATTTTCTCTTATGTGTAAGCAGTTTCTCATATTAAGGCTTTTTTGGGGAGGGGAGGAGAATAGGAGAGAACATGATGTTTGTCTTTTGTATCTTTTCTGTATTGGAACATTTTTTAATTTGGCTGGTAGATTGGATCTCTCTCCCTATCCCTTCTTCAACCCACCCACAGTGCAACTGATTGATTTTATGAGACTAACGACTGAGTTCATTTGTAACAGGTTGTGTAGACCAATAATGATGAAACCCAAACCAACTCCACCAAAGCCTGCAGCACCTGAGCCACAACCACCTCAAGCAAAAGAAGCGGAGTCTGCTGGCGAGGAAACCAATTCCAGCCCAGGTGCTACCGAGAGCAACGAAGATCCAAAATCCGAGCCAATGGATACAGAGAAGGCGGAGCCTGCTCCAAGTGCAGCCTAATCTGGCGGTGACCTGAATTTTTAATCTCAGATTCATCAGTATCTCTTGTTGGAAACTCTCCTTTTTCCATTTTGAGCCCAAAGATGCTGCGCTGGGGGCTTGTGGAGATTTTTCATCAGGTGTTTTTTGCTTTTGACTTGCTTTTATATTTGTAATATTTATTCTTAATAGGGATGGCTTGCTGTCGTTGTTTGGCGGTATCCCAAAACGACAGTTTTATGGACGGGTTTTTGAGGGGAAGGATGTTTTAATTAGTAGCCATGGTTAATGTTAATCTTTGAAATTTCTACAATTTCTGCAAACTAAGTTTGAGCCATATTATGTACTTGGAATTACACTTTCATCGTCTCTTTTAATTGGTCAGTATTTTGCGCCAAAAGTGTCTCATAGAGATGGTTTCACATGTTAATTATGTTTATTTATCCTCGGCTTTGTTATGCAAAAACTTGATGAATTTCCTTAGCACGGACACAAGTCAAATCCAGCTTTTAAAATGACTAGTACTTCAATCACTACGACTAATAAAAGGAAGATAAGTCGATCTTGTCTTGGATGAGTCACCCAAGCATTGATTCGAATTTCCAAAGTTCCAACATGTCGACTTTCTTAATAGCATACCTCTGAGCTCGAGATTGTGGATATACCACGAGTAATATGGCTTCAGAGATTGTGGATATACCACGAGTAATATGGCTTCTCGCATACTTCGCATGGATCACAATCTTTGAGATACATTCTTGTTATGATATCACGTGCTCCCTCAGCTCACGTGGAATTTTGTCATTTATTTATTAGCGCACTCTAAAATAAATTGATGTTGTGAAACAAAGGGAGAGATAATTATAGATAGAAGGTAGAGAGAAAGTAAGGGAGACAGATCTGTGTTATTATTCCATTATAAAGGTTATATATATACATATACAATATGGGTAGAGTTTTCATAAGATAATATATTCTAGTATCCTATAAGATATGAACATCCATATAATAATATTTCATAACACTCCCCCTTGGATGTCCATTACTGAAGAATATGCCTCGTTAAAAACCTTACTAGAAAACCCAATGGGAAAAACACTAGAAAGGAAAAGAGTACAATAATCTCCAAACACACATAACAAGCTGTCTCGTTAAAACATTTCCATGGAAAACCCAGTGGGACAAAACCATAGATAAGAAAAAAGAGTACAGCGCGTGCTACTCTCCCTGATGATAACATGACTGTATATAACTTCAAATGAATCATGCTTTGACGTAACTTCTCGATCGTTGAATATAATCCATTGTAGTTGATAAACTTGATATCTTCAATTAGTAGAATTCCTTAACAAAATCAATCTTCATATGTCTTTAGAACTCACAATTCGGATGTAGTCATTCATGACAACTCTTGATCTTCATTTCAGGTAATACACCAAATAGTGAGAGAAAATAAGTTCAATTCTTCTCATAACATGACATAATATTATGTCTAAAACAAATGTAATCTCAACAATCATTACTATAGCGTATCAATAATGCGCTTGTAGTGCTACCTCGTTAAAACCCTTGATAGGAAAAACCTGTTGGGACAAAAAACCTAGTCGAAGGGAAAAAGAGTGTAGCAATCATCCATATATTGGATCTCTACGGGAGAAGCAATCAAATTGTTGGATAATAATAATCCAGTAAATACCTTCAGTAATTTTCTTTGCTAAACCATTGGATTGACATCCTCATTATAGACTTTGACTACATTATTTTTCAATCGTTACGATACTTCTGGACCATAAACTCATTTCAAGTGTTTAACAAGAAAAGTAATTCAGATCTCTATTCTCATATGCTCAAACTTCAGGTTGAGACATCAAATAAACTCTAAAGGAGTTTTGATGTTCCATTTTGGAACTAATCACGATATCTTTCAATCGTGTTGTAGAGGTTTATATATTTCGTCACGAGTTCTCAAAACTCAATTGATCAACCATTTAACAAATGTTGACCATTCATAAGAGGCTCCTTCAAGGAGATATCCTCGCAGAGTAAAATATACTTCTCCTTTTAAATATTTATCAAAGTAGAACAATATAATTAATCATGTGCATGCAAATGATATGTAACTAATTCTAAACAACATAGTCTAACAATAATGCAATAATAATAATGTATATATTAAAACTAAGATGCAATGTTGAACTTACTCTCTATATGCACATGATAATGACTCAAAATGCAAACTGTACAGTTTCTTTTACAATATTCATAATTTCAATTGACTTCAGGTCAATAGATGGACTTCAGGTCCATGAGCTCATTTATAATCAAAGATTATATGTCGACAATCAAAATTAGGACTTGCATATAATATCTCCATTTTCTAGTCCATTAAACTCCGCGCGCAAATGCATATCGGTTCCATAACCATATCGATATAATTCAACATCTCTTAGATATTTTCAGTACTGATAAGTGATATCTAAATATATAGGGTACCATTTATTCTCTATATCGGTCATCTATTATCATTCAGATATTTATGTCACTTCAGGGACATACAAATTTCTTTACTCCATAGAAGTACCAACTGCCCATTCTTGCCATTTTCTTACTACTTAAAATATGTGAACCGATATGACTTCCACACTACATTCCATGTGTGGTTATTGTTCAATTTGACAAGAATTTCAATTTTCATTACATATAATATCTATGACTAATTTATAGCACGCTATACCACAAATAGGGCTAATCTGTATATAATTAATCATAGATCCCAATGTAATATCACATTTAGACAAGGTGATCAAACTGGTATCGTAATACATCTTCATAACTAAATGAAAGCCATCATTTTTAATTTTATGAACCTCTATTTGATGTATTTCATATTGAAAACAAACCGCTGAACTTCAGGTCAAGTTAGGGATATCATACTTGTTTGTTTTTACCAGCTTCTCCTTATCATTCTCCTCCTAAGGTGGTAAAAACTATCACCAAATGTATAGTCTATATATTTCTCATAACCACCTTAGATCTCAATTTCTCATATCATCGATGAGAATTTATGTGTGCATTTTTGTACTATAACAAAAATATTTCGGAGAGTAACATATAATGCAGTTGGATTTTAATGTGCTGAATCACAATGCCCAGTTTAGGAGATCACCGATTTTATATAATAATCAAAATGTGATTTATGATCACAAGAACTACTCAGAAAAATCATTACGTGGCTACAAGCCATTCAATAGAGTGTCAATCCATACACATGGTAGTCGCCCGAGATTTTTAGTGAAAATTTTTGGAATTCCTTCAGTCGCTAAATTAGCGACTACATTCAGTCGCCAAATTACTTAATCAGTCGCCAAATTGGCGACTATTGAACTCTGTCGCCTTATAACGGTCGCCTGTTTCAAGATTTCTTGTAGTGTATCAAATATACTCAATCTCACTGTAGTGTCTTGCCTTTAATGAAATTTCTACACGAGAGAGTTTCAACACTTATCTTTTCTCTAGGATAAACTTCAGGTTTATCAACACGGGTATAATAAGAACCCGGATGGCCTCAGTCGTCACATCTTAACAATTTAATGTCAACTTTTTATTTAGTTTGACGTCCACAACTTATGACGCTATTTTATAAGCACTTGGCTGTGTATAAATTAATTTCCGAATAATTAATATATCACACGCCACTTTAATTTCTAGTTGACTATTCATCTGGCTAAACTTCTGGTTATCAATGTCATATCACGTGCCAAATTTATCGTTAACTATAATTACAGTGCTAAACTTCCAGTTAGCAACATTTAAACATACGACTTCAAATTAAGTCTGTTGTATCTAGCCAGATAAAAATAGATGTGACATAAGACACTAACTTGTGTCTTATTTATATTGACAAGACTAAACATGTAACACAATATTCCTTCAGGGAATATAATACATTGCTTTTTCTTGTAGTATGGACAGAAACTATACATCAAAATGATTCTTTATAGGGATACAAATCATAACTGATTCTTTGAATAATCTCAGTTAAACTGAATTAATAATTCATCGATCCCTTAAGAGGAAGTGGTGAATTCAATGAATCACTTCATAATATTAAATAACTTGATCACATGTCACTTGTATACGAGATACCACACATAGTATTTTAAGCTATTTATACGATAATGTGTCTACATGACTACATTATTTGTATGAACGATAAATATATTTCATACTCAAGCAATAATATCTCATTCGCTTCAAGGAATGATTTTGAATTGATTGGATATGATTATCAACTCTTAAGAGTATCTCATCTTGCAAATATTCATGTATAATCCCGGGTTCATTTTTAATTATGATGCTCAAATAATACTCACTATATGAAATGTGAGAATTGATCAACACTGTGAATTTCAGGTCATTGTTTCAGTATCTGTAAACATTATGAACTTCAGGTCATAATTCAGTATTTGTAAACACTATGAACTTCTAGTCATAGTTTTAGTATTTTTTAAACAATATGAACTCCAAGCCATAAAATAAACATCAATCAACTCGTATATGAATTTTATTTTTCTTACTCATAGATATATTAGTCCAACATGACCTTTCATGAAATATTTTCCTTCACTATTCGAATTTGGCTAAATAAAGGCCTCATTACTTGGCTCACGAAAGGTCACACTATTAGGCTCAGTTCATGCCGAAATATTAGGCTTAATATTATGACTTGTTCTCGATCTCTGCTATAGGCATAGTCTTAATGAGATACCACATTCACTTCAAGGAATGAATGAAATTTCAGATTTCATTATACTGTTCAACTTCAGGTGAACAAGAATAAATTCAGAAATAATTTTCCCTTTATTAAAGATTGTTTTAATCATTTGAAACTCAAATACGGTTAAAAACAAATCGTAGCTGTGAACTTCTGGCCACTAGCATTTACATGTGGTCTTCTGGCCACTTACACTTAAACAATATGAATATATTGTATTGATGAGACGGTATTAAGTTATTACACACCTTGAAAACTTTGAACTTCAGACCAAAGTCATAATGTGGACATATCCCCAATCTTTGTAAAATAAATCTTTTGGGACTTTAGATCCAAAATTATATTATATGTCATTTTCCAAAAATTAAGTCCAATAATATGTAAGTTATACAAGATTAACTTAGTTATCATATTAAACAATAACTCTTCGTTTCTCGGTGACATAAGAATATCAAATGTAGCAAAATTGTAGGCAATTCATGATAATCTGAGTTATTTCCCGTACGATCATTAATATAATAAAAAAAATAATTTATGAACAAACAGAAATAACTGAGCAAAACTGATCGATAAATATGATATATATATTATAAAGATACAAAATCAACCCATATGTTGTTAAACTCAAGTAACATATCTATGAAACGTACAGGAATTGTAGGGAAATAAATGGAACATGTGTTTTCATCAAAATAATCATCATAGTTCATTAATTCGGATTGTATATATGTTTTGGTTTTCAACGTGACAATATGAAAATTGTTTCATAAGCATGTGGCAATTTAATATTATGCTTTGCATGCAATAATCGTTTGATTAATTCTTAGTCCTTAGTTCGTAGATTTATAGGTTTTCACGAGTAGTAAATCTGTAAACATACCTTAAGTAAATAATAGAATAAGATCTGATATGAACCTCCATATTATCATATTTGAATAATAATAATTTACCCAATTGGTTAGGCTCGTGTTGATAACGTGTTGTGAAACAAAGGGAGAGATAATTATAGAGAGAAGGTAGAGAGAAAGTAAGGGAGACAGATCTGTGTTATTATTCCATTATAAGGGGTATATATATACACATACAATATGGGTAGAGTTTCCATAAGATAATACATTCTAGTATCCTATAAGATATGGACATCCATATAATAATATTTCATAACAATTGAGACTTAATATAAAAGACAGAAATGAAGATAAATAAATTTGGACAGAAATTCGTACGAAAATAATCGTTGTCTTTCCAGGACCGCATCTCCTTTCTTTATCCAGACACGGTCGTCGCCCATTGTGGCGGACTAACGGCCTCACCAATTCTTTCCATTATAAATAGAGTAAAATAGAAAATATTCTCTTTCAAAATCCAGTTTTTAAAAATTACTCCCTCAAGTTATATTTTGACCTACAAGTATTTCAAAACTCTAATTTAAGTGACTTTTTTAATATGTTACTGAATTCTCCCTATATTTGTCTACATGGTTACACCTTTCAATTTTCAAAGTATAAAGGAGCTAAGACACAAACAGAATAAGTTTTAAAAAAAAAGACGAAATAAGTTACTTAATTTTGTTGTGAAAACTTATTATGGATGCCCATAAGTCAGATGTATTATGAGCACTTTTAAAAGCCTTTAACACAATAGTTTCATCTTAATTATGATTTGATATGCATTGTTTTCCGTTTTTTAGTAATTTTATACAGTAATAGGATCATGTTCACATTTAAGTTTAACACAATATTTTCATCTTAATTATGATTTGATAAATACATGTGTGATACACGGATTGGTGATCCTTACCAAACTGTGGTACACGGGGAACCACGGAGAGGCGCACTTGGATGGACATGCGTAGAAATACGCATTTGTGAAGTCGCCACCAATGTTTATGGAAAATTGGAACCGTTCGAATACTTTATGCCATGTCAAGACACAAAGTAATGACATAACACTAAGAACTCGTTACCCTTAATATTCTATGTCTAGAATGACTCCCGTGGATGCCAATAAGCACGGGTGTTAAGAGAGATCTGGAATAAGGGGCAAGGGTACGTAATAGGAAGCTCTTTAATCGAACACCTAATCCCGCCCGCCTTGATAGCGGCATCTAATAATGATTAAGGAAATCGTTCATGTTTGATATGTTATCGATTATATGCATGCAATGCAACATCCAGCATTTTAATCCTACCATGTGAATTAGACTATGTCGGTGAACATGTAATTATCACTCAATTATATCGAAATTGGGAATTTAGAATGAATAACATACGAAAGGCAAAGAAATCATACAATTACAATGACTAAATGAGATTACAATGGATTACGGGATCTACGTCAGAAATATATCCAAAACGGAGATTTGAAAAAAAGGAAAAGGTTTGAAAAACTAAAAGACAGATTAGGAGCGATAATACGACTAATAGTTAATTAATTACGTAATTAAAGCTACGTCAAGGTGAAAACAGAAGTTCAGGGAGAGAAGTTAACCCAGAACAGGTGCAGCAACAGATGCGTCCTCTGGAAGAGGCGCATGGCTTGTTGCGTCTGTTCTTGAGTTGAATTCTGACTGTGAAGTCAGAATCGCGAGCAGTTAATGTTGTTTTGAATATTTACGATGGATTATTGACCCATGACTCGAGTAGACGTGGTGTAACATATTAACTACACTACAATTTATATCAATAACGAATCCTAAGATTTGATGTTAACGAATCGAACCTCTAAAACCCAAATTTGATTCAAAGACGAAAACCGGCTAATATTTAATTATTAGGGATCTAAGTATAAAAAAACGTTTAATGTGAAAGATAAATACGAGGTACAGTTTATAAACAAAGAAAATAAAATAAGAACGAGTTTACAGAAATCAGAGGAAGAAGAAGAAGAGCAGTAGCAGGGCAGCCTCTGGAAGAGGCGCATCATATGCTGCGATCCTTTAAGAAGGCGCAGCAGCTGCTGCAATTCTTCACGACGTCACGATTACTGCTAAAAAGATTTTATAAAAAGGTTTTGATTAAATTCGTCTTTGAATTTATTTCTGACGTGAATCTTACATGAATAATAAAAAATAAAAATAGTAAAATATGAGATTTACACCCTCAGACTTACATGTTTGACGAAACGAGATTAACTAAGTTAACGTTTTAGTGATTGTTCGACTCGAATGTATCCAGAAAGTGCCCTCGTTAAAGGACTAAAATTGATTGATTGATTGTGTAGTGGTCAAATTGGTCGGTCATGCAAATGTGACGGGTACCCAGAAGGATCTAAGCTTACGTGGTCGATTGATCAAGCATGTAGATGTCGAAAAGCTTATAGCAAGGTCTAGAATGCAAAGAGAGAAGAGAAGGGCGAAACACTTGCGTGCCTTAAAAGTGATAACGAAGCTCTCCTTTTATAGCAGAAAATATGAAGAGTTCAAGAACAACACAAACTTATCTGAAACGGATAAAACACGCTGGGGAAGGGGCGCAGTAGGAACTGCGATCCTTCGAAGAGGCGCAACACCTGCTGCGTCATTTCCCCAGAGGTTCCTTTTTTCACGTTTCTATTACGGAATTGTGGTAGATCTATACTCCCCTTTTAAAAAAAATACTAGATATATTTTATCAAAAAGATAAAATTTGAAATATTAATAAAATATCAAGAATATTTTAGAGTATTCCGACTCGGAGTTTTAAAACGGTTTCTAGAAAATGAAGCGGTTTTCGACCCGGACTCCGAATGAACTCTAATTACTGTCAAAACGACCGTACCGGTGCGTTGATGACGACCAAGGGGTAGGCACAAGTGTATGAGTTATCACTTGACGATAAAATTACGTACTGTCATAAATCGTTTCCGTACCAAACATGCGGCCCAATCATCACTAGGTGGTTGACAGAAGGTGTAGAAACGGGGTATCTACAACATGATCGTTATCACATGTTTCAAAGTTGTTAATTTTAAGAGTATTATTGTTGAAAAATGTTGCGTAATTTTGTGCACTATATTATCGTATTCATCACGACAAACATAATTATCACTTTAATTAATAAATGTTAGTAAATAATAATGTCACATGATGTTTTATAGTGACATTCATGAATTCATATGAAATTTTGATAAATTTTATAATCATTTTGATAATGATATTATTTAGTTGTTATGAATATTTGTCATGTTGTGCACACACATTACATTTAATTGTTGATACCTCAATGTAACTAATTAAAATAACATTCTTTGATAATTGTTTGTATAATGCGGCATATATCTATGACATGATGCTCCTAAGTTAAATTAAATATTGATACAAATTGTTAATCTTCAATGTTTATGATTATGAGAAATTAGAGTCATTTGTATACACATTATTATAATAGTGATATAAAAACCTATTCGAGTTTGTATTTTACAATGTTTTCAATTACATCATGTAATCGTCCTTAGAGATTTATTTGGAACATTTCAATCTCTCATAAGGTATTACGTTCATGTATAGTCCATATGAATTTTTTTTTTTAAATTTTTGTATGTATTTAAAACATCATTGAGATACCTACGATAAACTAATAGACACATATATTTTACATGGGTGATAAATAGAAACTCTATTTTAATGGTGTTATTTGGAGTTATAACAATTACCACAGAGGGGCGCGCTTGGGAGGACAAGCGTAAAAATACGCATTTATGGAGTCGCCACCAATTTTTTTGAGAAATTGGAACCGTTCGAATACTTTATGCCATGTCAAGACACAAAGTAATGACATGAACACTAAGAACTCGTTACCCTTAGCATTCCATGTCTAGAATGACTCTTGTGGATGCCAATGAACACGG
This sequence comes from Heliosperma pusillum, assembly GCA_022085475.1. Lineage (NCBI taxonomy): Eukaryota > Viridiplantae > Streptophyta > Magnoliopsida > Caryophyllales > Caryophyllaceae > Heliosperma > Heliosperma pusillum. Next base: position 24,978 of record JAIUZE010001026.1, on the reverse strand, counting down.
ATGTTTACATAAATCTGGAGTAAGGGGTGATGATACGTACTAGGAAGCTCTTTAATCAAAAACATAATCACGCCCGCCTCGATAGCGGCCTCTACTAATGACTAGAAATATCGTTCGTAATTAATATGTTATCGATTATATGCATGCAATGCAACATCCAACATTTTAATCCAAGCATGTGAATTAGACTATGCCGGTGAACATGTAAATAGCACTTAATTATGTTGAAATAGGGATTTAGAATTAATTACACATGAGAGAAAAGAAAAAATTATACAATTACAATGATTAAATAAGATTACAACGGATTACAAACGATCCACGTCAGAAATATATCCAAAACGAATATTTAAAGAAAAAAGAAAAGATTTGAAAACTAAACAACAGATTAGGAGCGATATTACGACTCAAGAACAACAAGAAGGAGTTCTTGTTGTGCCCATATCATTTCCATTTCAGTGTGAGGAAATTTCTTCTTTTATATAAATGTCTTTATATTTGCATGCGTGTTACATAGATCATTAAATACTAAATTAACAAGTAATTTATTAACTAATTAGAGGAGTCTAATTAAGGTCTATGGACTTTCATGTGGTATCAGAGCTAGCTTGTAGCACGCATGTTCATTTTGGACATTTTTTTATTAAAGTTATAAGATAACTAATAAATCAAAAATTTTGAGTTAAAATACGATTCTGACAATAGTTTTTGGTGCATGTACACCTACTGAGCTCAAAATGTTTGTGGTCAAATTTCGTTGTTTTAGGGATTGATTTGCTATTTATTTTGATTTTTGGCTTTAAAACCGAGTTAACATGCATTTTATGAGTTAAAAGTTAATTAAAAATAGTTGCATGTTGATTATGGCCATGAAATTTTTATATGATCTCACATAAATGTCTTAAATATTGTATATAAAATTTCGTGACTTTTAATTAAGTATTGCATGTTTATTGATTTTTATAAGATAAAAGTCGATAATATGAGATTATAATGTTCATAAAATCGAAACGTCCTTTTATGGTCATGAAATTTTTTAGTAAATTTTAAATTCTGATTTTTATCATCTTGGTGAAATTGCATAATTTTTTTCACTTTTTCACTATATTTAATGATTTTTATTTGATAAAACCATTAAATACAAAGTTATTTGTTCATAAAATTAATTTAAATTTTTTGAGCAAATTTTTTTTTATTTTTGGAGTTCCCGGAAATGTTCCAGAATGTAAAAAATGTTTGGTTTCTAATTTTTATGATGTTTATATTTTATTTTGGGTTTATTTCATAATAGTTATGATTAAACCGTTATATTTAGCAAATGAAATCAAATCGATCTAATTAATGACCCACAAAATTAGTAGGGATTTCATTTTATAGAATAATGGTTTGGTTGTAATTTTATTGCGATCTCGTATTGCCGGTTTGTAATAATTAATAATTTCATTTTATAGAATAAATGTATAATAGGAATTTGTATATTTGTATATTTGTAATTATTTTTAGGAAGACCGGTGCCATTTTTGGAAGGCGTTCCAAGTGAAGAGGCAAGGGACCAAGGAGTTGGTTTTCGAATTTGTAATTATCTAGTTAATTTTATTAGCTAGGTGGCCATACTAGGATTTTTTCGTTGCTTGGTTTATTTCCGCTCATGCCAAAATCGTCACACATGCATTTTATTTTTCCGTTATTGTCAATTCAACGTTATTCACAATTCACCGACTTAGTTCACTTATAGGGAATTAATAAATAAGTTGACAAGATCTCTCACATATTTAAAAAATTGAGATTAGCCTTACCAATTAATAACACCTATGAATCCCGTGTTCATTAGGGCTACCACGCTCGTGGGTCCCTTTTTACCTCGGGTAAGTAGGGTGATACGATCACAAGCTAAAATTGGATTGGACTGAACGAGATAAGTGTTATCTTGGGACTAGAAGATGGATTTAGTTGAAATCCGTCAACCATGAGTTCTAAGGGTAGAATTAGTCAATTAATGACTTACCACTTTTAGATAAAGGTAGCATACGATGACTATTTTTATTTAAAGATGGGTCTTGGAATCATTTATATAATTTAGTGAGGGGTCGTTATATAAATGCTAAACTTGTTAAAATGTTTTTCAAGTAAACTAACAATGAATGTTTATATATTTCTTTTTGTTGTAGTATCTTTATTCGCACAATGTCAACTTCATCAAACAACGCAACCTTGGGTAAAGACTCATGGTTAAGGTCCGTCATGGACAAGTGTGTCCTAAAAGATGACGGTAGTAACTTCGTCGAATGAGAATCAACGATCAAGAGCGCCGCGATATCCGATAACGTGCTTCACTACTTGGTCGAAAAGCCCCCCACCGAACCCGGGCCAAGATTGTCCGCGGTGGTTCGGGCCGAATATGACCTTTATTTGAAAGGTTGCCAATGACGTCAAGAATGTCTTGATTTGGTCAATTTCACCCAAACTCAAGCTCCAATTGATATCTCTCGATGCATATGGGATATTCACAAGGATAACATCTATGTTTTCGCAAGCCCCTAAAATTCTCCAATATGAGGCGGCTACGAAATTCTTTGATACTAAGCTTCAAAGGGGCCAAAAAGTTGGCCCACACGTGCTCAAAATGGTTGAGCACGCCGACACCTTAGAGCGTCTAAGGTGCAAAATTCCAAAGGAGTTAGTGGTGGGTAGAATCCTTCATTCACTCACACCAAAGTTCACCCAATTTAGGGTGAACTATAACATTAATGGCATGGAAAAGAGTTTCCATGAACTCCATGTACTCCTCACCCAAGTGGAGAGGGACAAGGAGGCTAGTGGGAGTGAATCCAAGGACGTTCTTTCAATGAAATTGAAGAACATGAGCCTTTGGGCGAAGAAAGACAAAGGAAAGGGTAAGAGTCTTTTCAAGAAAATCGGCAAGGGAAAGGGCAAGGTCTTTATGAAGCCCAAGCCCAAAGTCAACAAACACGCGGACGCGGATTGCTATTATTGTAATGGCAAAGGGCATTGGAAATGCAATTGCCCCAAATACTTGAAAGACAAGAAGGACGGTTGTGTGACAACATCAGGTAAAATTCTTTCATCACTCTATATGATAGATATTAACTTTGCTAGTACATCTTCTTGGGTATTTGATACCAGTTGTGGTTCTCACCTCTGTAATCATGTACAGGGGCTGAAGGACGCGCAAGCACTAGCCAAGGGTGACGTGGACTTGCGCATGGGAAATGGAGCTAAGGTAGCCGCAATTTCCGTGGGCACCTACGTTCTTATTTTGCCTAAGGGTTTAGAGTTGTATTTAAATAATTGCTATTATGTACCAACTCTTACCAAGAACATTATCTCCATTTCCGTGTTAGACATGGAAGGTTTTTCATTTTGTATTAAGAACAATCGTTGTACTTTCTCGTTTAATATTATGTTCTAGATATTTCAAAAGAGGTCTATCATGTAGAAAACAAGAAGCTCAAAATAGGTGAACTTAATCAATCATACCTTTGGCATTGTCGTTTAGGGCACATAAAAGAACGACGCATAAAGAGACCTGTTTCATCTAAAGTACTCAAACCATTCGATTACGAATCTTATGGTGTATGCGAATCTTGTCTTCTAGGCAAGATGACTCGTGCTCCTTTTACGGGAAAAGGGACACGAGCAAGTAAAGTATTAGGGCTTATACATATGGATGTATGCGGTCCAATGACTATCCAAGCTAGAGGTGGTTATCACTACTTCATTACTTTTACCGACGACTTGAGTAGATATGGATATGTCTACTTGATGAGGCATAAAAGTGATGCTTTTGAAAAATTCAAAGAATTTCAAAATGAAGTAGAAAACCAATTGAATAAAAAGATTAAAGCCCTACGATCCGATCGTGGTGGTGAATACTTGAACAATGAATTTGATTCACATCTAAAATATTGTGGTATAGTATCACAATGGACTCCTCCATGGACACCTTAATTAAACGGTGTGTCCGAAAGGAGAAATCGAACTTTATTAGATATGGTTCGATCTATGATGAGTCTAACAGAGCTTCCTGATTATTTTTGGGGTTTTGCTATTTATCTGCAATATTTTCACTAAATCGAAGCCCGACTAAAGCGGCAAACAAGACTCCATATGAGATATGGACAGGGAAAGTCCCTTATTTGTCGTTTATGAGAATTTGGGGATGCGAGGCATTTGTTAAGAATAAGTCTGACGATAAACTCGCACCCAAATCTGACAAATGTCTGTTTGTAGGATATCCAAAGGAATCACGTGCTTATTACTTCTACAATAAACACGAGGACAAAGTGTTTGTGTCTCGTGATGTAGTCTTTTTAGAAAATGATTTTATTTCTAAAAGACAGAGTGGGAGAAAATTTGAACTTGATGAAGTCCAAGAGCCACAAACCGAAAAGGACGACGAGGAAAACGTTCCCTCTTCATCTGACACGGTCATTATTCCTTCGGAACCTAGGAGGTCAAACAGAATTAGTCATCAACCTGATAGATACCTTGGTATTATAGAGGAAGGTGATGACTATAATGTGTTACTTTTTGAAAGTAACGAACCTACTACCTACAAAGCAGCCATTTCTAGTCCTGACTCAAAGCTATGGCTAGGAGCCATGCGATCCGAAATGGATTCTATGTACGACAATCAAGTGTGGGACTTGGTTGATTTACCTAAGGAGGTTAGACCTCTTCAGTGTAAGTGGATCTATAAGATCAAAAGTGGCATAGATAAACATAATTATGTTTACATAGCTAGATTGGTGGCAAAAGGTTTTACCCAAGTTCATGGTCTTCAGTATGACGAAACCTTCGCCCCAGTCGCCATGCTTCGATCCATAAGGATTATCTTAGCGGTTGCCGCATTTCATAATTATGAGATTTGGCAAATGGATGTCAAAACCGCCTTCTTGAATGAGATTCTAGAAGAGGATGTGTACATGACTGATAAGCGATATTTTGTACTAATTTATCCCTCGTTTTAGCTCGATTTCTATATGATTTATGCACTTTGTTAAGTGATTAACGAGCTAATATTACTATTCTAGTTGTTTTGCGTGCTTTGTCTCGTTTTATAGGAAATGAAGCGGTTTTGCTATATTTTCTTACTTTATGGAACAAAGACACTAGAATACAAGTTTACGAGGAACCGATGATAGCAATTTCATGATTGGATCACAATTCCCATTGAATCATTCCTCAAAGTGGATTGGTCTTGACTTTTGACTTAGTTTCTCAATTAAAACACAAGCCCAAGTCAACCAAAGCCTAGCCTAAGACCATTTCCGAGCTGCAAACTATCAAAACAAGGCATAGGATTCCGTGCCCAAAGAAGAAGTTCGAAGAGACGAAAGAAGATCCATCAGGGTTACATACCCGATCGGATTTACCATATACCCGATCGGGTATGTATGCTGCTGAACGCCTCTTGCCTCTTCTTCTCCCAAGCTTTAATGGGGATGTTTATTGCCTTGTCTAGGGTATGAATCTGGATGGAAAAGCTCAACCTTGCAGCCCTATAAAAGCCTAAGATCATCATCATCATAAAGGGAGATTACAACACATTACATTAGATTACATACCAATCATATTATCATCTCTTACAATTAGCAATTTACATACAAGTTAGATTATAGTTTATGTTTTTTTTATGCAATTTTAGACATCTTACTTCAAGCATTTTCTCTAGCGCTCTCTACTGTTTTATCATTACATTTTGGTTGAAATTCGTTCTTATTATTTTCTCTTATATCGTTGTACTTCCATTCCCGGTAATTCTCTATCTTTTGCTTTCATTATTTTCAATACCGTTATGTTTATTTTATAATAGATTCTATCACTTTCATAAACCATGAATTATAATCTACTTAGCCTTCTTTTCGTATTATCATTGTTGTTAGTAATCCCGCATAAAAGTAATTTAGTCAAAATTAAATCATCGTTTAATATGTCTAATTTTACTTCACCTAGTCATATAATAATCATTGTAAATTTCATCATTAGAATAATAGCCAATTTAATATTGATCATGTCAATCATTTTAATATCCCTAATTCATAGTTTAATTTCCTACATCTTTTTCCTCTTAATTTATTTAATCACATAAAGCAATTCTAGTAGTGTAGGATTATCATTATGTAAATATAATAAATAAAATTGAAATATTGAAATGATTTGCTAGTTAAAATGAATTAAAAGAGGAATCGATACCAATAGAACCATCTAGTTTGTTTCTTCCTTTGGTTGTGTCAAATTCTATAACTTTGTTTAATGGCCATAAACAATTGTTTTTATTAGTCAATTTCCGTCTTAGAAACGAGAGTTGGGATGGGAATTAGGACTACCAATAGGGGTTTAGTGACCTAACCAGGCTGAAAGGACGTTAGGACCCATTAAAAAGTCAGTACGAATCCGAGAGGAATATACCGCTACAAGGCTTAGACAATCGTAGTAATTCTAATATTGGTATCAATAAAGCTTTTAAATCATTTGATATGAATTTCTAATTCTCTATATCAATTTGATTAGATAGTTTATTTTATCGATTTAGTTAGTTTATTATATCGTTTTATTTTATTGCCATTAGATAGTTTTTATTGTTGTTTTTATTTTATTGTTGTTAGATAGATTTAACTATTATCACTTTCCTTTCCGTCAAGTAGACTAGTTCATTTTATTCTGCAATTTTATCGTCATCAATTAGATTAGATTTATTTTTATCGCAATTTCCATACTTGTCATTTAAATATCGTCATTGTACATGTTAGTAGTTTAGATAATCACCTCAAATAAATCGAACTTAAATAAAAATCAACCCATAGCAATTCATAGTTAACACGTACTCCCTGAGGATCGATCCCTACTTCCCTAATTACATTCTTTATGTTGTTAGCCTAAGTGTGGGTAATTATTTTTGTATCGGGACTGCGACACAACCGGTCAAATTTTGGCGCCGTTGTCGGGGAGCACGGTTTTGTTTATCTATGTATTGCTGATTTTTGTTTAAAATTTTACCATTTTTAGGTGCAACCGTACCTTAAATCATTACTTACTTTCCTTTGTGTGTTTTTCTTTTAGGTTGACAAAAATGGTGCGAACAAAAGAAGATCCTAAGTTCCGGGTTTTTGAACTTGCTAATGGGATCCTAAGGGTCCATATCACTCTAATTGCTCTAATTGAAGGTAACCAATTCAGTGGCGAGCCAAATGAAGACCCAGCCCACACTATCCAAACTTTTTGTGAGTTGTGTCAAACTTTTAAGAGGGAAGGGATCACCCAAAACCAAATCAAAGAAACTCTCTTTCCCTTATCACTAAAGAGAGAAGCCAAATGGTGGTTCACGCGTCGTCTAAAAGATGCCACAAAACCTATGGAGTGGGAAGAGATCGTCATAGCTTTCCATCGTAGGTTTAAACCTCAATCCACCATGTCAACCTTATCGAGTAATTCATGAAGAGAAAGTGGGGAAGGTTTCCAAAGTAATGGGGGAGAGCGAAAGAAAAGCCGAGTGGAAACCTCATGTGATGTTGACACTACCATTTCCTTAGCATGTCCCGTTCCATCAAATGAAACCACCCCAGGAAGTACTTTATATCGTCCAAGAGTTTTAAACCCGTTTACCTCACCAACAACCCCTTGTGAACTTCGTGGAGGAATATGGCATGCACCTCAAAGATGTGGGAATAAACTCACACCATTAAACCCCTTTCACCCACAATTTCGCCAAGCCGAACCTACTAATGCACCCCATACCATTCCATGCTCATCTTTTCAAAATGGTCAAGTAATAGCAAAAGTAGATGCCAAGTTGAGGGAAGTAATCCAAGCACAACACAACATGTCCTCATACTTCGTTTCTACCATAGGGTCACTCAAATCAACCATCATGTCTATCCAAAAGAGAGTAGAAGAGTTAACCCCGTCGAGTTCAAGCCAAACCACCCAAGAGAGTGAAGACCCGTTAATAGTCACAATCGACATGATTGGTGACAAACCTTGTACCCGATCGGGAAAGAGTAAGGAGCCCATCTATAAGTTGCCCCACAAACTTTACAATAATCCTTCACTAGCCAAACCAACCCGAGCCCCTACACAAGAGGAGACATCCCGTCTCGAATCTTGGATCATGACTTTGATAAGAGCTCAAGGGAAGTTAGAAGAAAGAGTTGGTGAAACAACGATGGCAAATGACAGAGCTTTTTCAAGGTTGGAGGCAAGGATTGGCAAGACATTTCAAGAAGAAGAAACAACCCAAGATTTTCCCAAGGAACCCCCCCCTGTAGAAGGGAAGGTTATCATTCCTACAAAGCTTAAAGATCTAGGTTGTTTTAATATTTCCTTCACATTGAGTCTTCATAAGGTTAGAAATGCATTATGTGATTTAGGGGCCGCTATTAGTGTCATGCTCTTTACCTTCTATCAAGACCATTGCCCAGTGAAAATGAAGATTACAAATACTAGCCTTCAATTGGCCGATGGAACTATGCATACTCCAGCGGGAATTGTGGAAGATGTCCCCATTCGGATTGGATACTTTCTTGTTCCCGTTGATTTTTATGTAATCTTTTCAAAGAAAGGTAAAGACAACTATATTATATTAGGAAGACCTTTCCTAAATACAGTTGGGGCATGTATCGATGTGCAAGGAGAGAGGATCACTTTTGAAATGGAGGGATCACATGCCACTTTTGATAGGAAGGGGAATGTAATGAGTGTAGAAGATGGTGACCTCGAAGCATTCAAAGCTTCGGAAGTGTATTTGGATGAGATTGCCATGGGTGTTGACAAAGGTAAATGAAAGTTCAAGGATAAAATCAAGCTATGAAGAGCCCATATCCCTTCACAAGGCTTAAGGAGGGAAAGAAATTCAAAGTCTAGCATGACTTAAAAATGCGCTTGTCGGGAGGCAACCCGTCTCTCTCTCTTTACTTTCTTTTTATGCATTCCTTATTCCACTCGATAGACAATGTTTGATAATTTTGTTTTGGACTATTTCATTTGGACACTCTTTTTGGATTTTTGGGTTGTAATAGCTAGGAAACAATTTTCATTTTACTTGTTATTTACATTATTAGAAATGCATGCTTAATTCATAATATTTCGTACTTGGAACTGGAGGACCTATTGAGATGAAAAGGAGCTACTCTTTGCCCATGTTGCCAAGTCCATTAAGGTTAGTAAGCATGTTCAAGGCCATAGCCAAAAGGTAAGAGCAAGTAACAAAGAAAAAAAGAACAAAATCCGAATCAACAAACATACCCGATCGGATTCAGGTATACCCGATCGAGTAAATGTTCTGTTTCGTGCTTTGTCCTATTTTATTCTATAAAAACAACTTGCTACCTTTGCTTTGGTGCTATTATCCCGTGTTCTTCATCTTTAAAGCTCAAATCTCTCAAAAACCTTCATTTCTTAGTCATTTCTTGCAAAATTTGTCATCATAGTTCATCCAAGGCAACATCTAAGCACTATCAAGTAAGTTAATTCTACTTTACTTACTTCACTCTCTCTATTTTTCAGAAATCCAACATGAACAAACCCTAACCCAAATTGGGGGTTTTTTTTTTACTTGAAAAACTTGTTTAAATTGGATTTCTAATGCTTCTTACATGTTATAGAGTGAATGTTAGTGATTAATTAGCAAGCTTACTATGATTTGAATGCTCATATGCCAATTAGAATACTTATCTCTACTTCATGCTAAAAATTCATGCTTAAGGGTAGTATAATGCTTGAATCCATGATTTATACTTTGAACTTATGCTCTTATTGTGTTATTTTAGCATTAGTACCTTTAAGTAGTGCCCAAATTCAAGATTCAAGTGTAATGTTGCTCAAAATCTTAGTGAAATATTGTTATGCTTAAAAACATCAATTTGTGCTCAAAAGTAGCATGATAATGTTTCACTTATGTAATTATGCTTGAAATTGTGCTTAAAAGCCTAGTATTCTAACACTTATGCTATTAATTTGTGTTTATGATGAAGTGTTCTAATACTAGTTTCTTGTAGCAAATGGCACCTAAACTAAGTCTTAGGAGATCAAAGAGGGCAAGAACTACCAACCAAGGGGAAAGTAGTAGAGCCCGTGAAGAGGACGTAGAAATGCTAGAAGCCGACAATCAAACCGGAAATCAAGAAGGACAAGGTGCTATGCATGATCCCGATTTTACGGATGTGGAGTTTAGTTCGATCAAGCAAAGGCAAAGTTGGTTTATTATCAAGAGCAAAGGTATGAGAGCTACCAAATTCCTTGATATTTCTTCTTTAAAGCACATGGATCTTTATAAGCATGTCAAGGTATTATTTAGGGGTCTAGGAATGACTACTGGTATGAAATTTAATTATAAGACCTACCCCCAATTGACCCTTGAATTCTTGAGTTCATTTGAGTTGCAAAGATCTAGGCAAAAAGACTCTATTCCTCAAGTTCGGTTTCGATTGTTCAACAATGACTATAGTATGGACTTAGGGACCTTTGCTGACCAATTCGGTCTCACCCATAGGGATACTGTTTCCTCACCTCCCAAGGGCTTTGATATTAGCCATGTTTGGAGCACCATTTCTACTTATCCTGTCTCTCGTTGGGACCATATCCCACACCAACACATCCATCATCCCGCCATTAGAATCTGGCAAAGATTCATGAGATGGACCTTCTTGGGTTGTGCTGAGCCACATTTGGTGAGACGGGTAGAGTTGGATATTTTAGGAGGGTTCTTGAATGTAAATGGTGATGAACCGTGGTCGATTAGCATTCCTTACTATTTTGCTGTTCAATTGACTAAAGCCACTAATCCAAAGAACTCTAGCATTGTTTATGGAGGCCTTATCACTCGCCTTGCTACGCGAGTTTGTGGTTTTAACCAAGCCACCACTGACCTCCAAGCATTGACTACACCTCCCACCGAGATGGGAAATGGGTTGGATTATGATTATTTTATGCAGCTTAATTGGTTTCGTGTCTCTCACCCCTATATGATCTGGAGGATAACTGGCCGTGATTCGGTCAAGTTGACCGGTGAGGTGAACCAGATTCCATTGCTTGGGCAGCGTCGTCGACTTCAGGAGAGTGAGGCCATCTTACCCCGTCCCACTTATTTTCTTCCTGTTGAGGATATTACCCCCGATGATCCCCCTGTTCAGATTAGATCCCGACGCCCTGAGGTAGGATCATCCTCTCAGTCGACCCATGCTACGGGCGACGTGACTGCCATGTTTCAAGCCTCAACCATGTCCATTGATAGAGTCCAGTCAGACCAGCAGCTTGCTCTGCACCCCATTTATGATCACTTTGCGAGGCAAGGTGTGATTAGACCTGAGGGCCCCAACCCGTCTTTCTATACTTGGCGCGAAGGGGGGTATGGTACTGCTTATGATGCAGGTGTGCATCAGACCGGACCTGATTACTGTGGTACTGACTATGGCGTCGAGAGTTTTGAAAGATATGGAGGTGATTTTAGTGGTCACCAAGTAGATGAGTACCAGTCCTTTGGAGCCAGCAACCCTACCGGGATCGTTGCTTCTAGCAGTAGTTATTATTCTGCAGATGATACCTACTACACAGATGCTTCTGGATCCGCATCCGAGCCGCCTCCTTCAGAGAGGAGAGGCCGTAGCTGGTGGTCTTTGAGATAAGATGATAACAAGCTCCCCTTGTTTATACTAGCTTGGGGGAGGCTAGACATTTTGTAAGCTTTTCTTTCTTTCTTTCTTTTATTTTTAGCATTTTTAGTTTTCTTTTTCGCCCCTTTTCCCATTAGAATTTCATCTTGTTTCTCTGTTCTATGTGCTACCAACCGTTTCACGGTTTGCTTCTATTATAATTGCATGCACATTGAGGACCATGTGAAGTTTTAGCTTGGGAGAGGATTTGCATTTAGGACTTACTGCATTTAGGATTGCATTTAGATTTCTACTTTTCTCATTAGCTTATTTTCTTCTAATTTTATTAGTTTATTTTTTTCTTGTTTGTTTTTATCATTTTGAAAATCTAAAAAAATCGAAAAATAAAAAAGACAAAAAGAAAAGATCATTTCCATCTTACATTTCTCAATTTATAGTTTTTATAAGCTGATGTTTCAATATGTTATGAGGAGTTGTGCATTCATGGGGATGTCTTGTACACAGTAGGTAGAAAGTTGCATTTGGACTTAATTAAGCTTAATCTTGACTTTGGCAAGTTACTCATATTGTAAGGTAGAGCCTCCAGTGGTCGGTACATCTGAACCCGATCCCAGTTTAGGAGTGAGTAGTTTCTCCTTATAGTCTCTGTCACATCAAAACGCATAAGTATGGTTTTTATTCCATTTTCTATAAGTATTACTATCATGATCTACATTTTGAAGCCATTTACTCTTGTTCACATTTCGCATTGCCCAAAAACACCCTTCTTTCTAGCTACATTACATTATTGCCTACCCTTGTTGAGCTAGTAACTGACTATATGTGTAGGGGTGTTATGTACTTTTGCGATATTCTGATAATGCCACCATTTAGTGTGAACCTGCTGTCTCGGGATTGCTGATTCCTGTGTTTTTCAGTGAAAGAAAATTTGAAAAGAAAAAGAAAAAAAAAGAGAGCTTTGGAAAAAAAATGAAAGAGAAAAAGCTCAAAAGAGAAAAGAAAAAAAAAAAAAAACGCTTCCATGAATGAAAAGGAAAAGAAAGAAAAATTTTGGGCACATTCTCATAAGTTGTAGATAGGAGAGTGTCACTTCAAATTTGAACCAATATTTCCTATTTCACAAAAATTTGAGTGAAGAGTGTATCGAAAGAGTCCATAGTCAATAAGATCATGCAAAAGCTGAAAAAATCCAAAAATATTTTCTATGCTGCGCCGTTATGTAAATCTCAACCATGATTCGCACTTTCCTTTGCCCTTGTTGTTTCGGGTTTATGATTCATCTACTTGTTAAGAGCTTATATTTGAGATTTGGATGATAGATTGATCATTATTTGCTACCCTTGTCCTGGTTATGATTGTTATGTTTGCTTGAGGACAAGCAAGGGTTTAGCTTGGGGGAGTTTGATAAGCGATATTTTGTACTAATTTATCCCCCGTTTTAGCTCGATTTCTATATGATTTATGCACTTTGTTAAGTGATTAACGAGCTAATATAACTATACTAGTTGTTTTGCATGCTTTGTCTCGTTTTATAGGAAATGAAGCGGTTTTGCTATATTTTCTTACTTTATGGAACAAAGGCACTAGAATACAAGTTTACGAGGAACCGATGATAGCAATTTCATGATTGGATCACAATTCCCATTGCATCATTCCTCAAAGTGGATTGGTCTTGGCTTTTGACTTAGTTTCTCAATTAAAACACAAGCCCAAGTCAACCAAAGCCTAGCCCAAGACCATTTCCGAGCTGCAAACTATCAAAACAAGGCATAGGATTCCGTGCCCAAAGAAGAAATTCGAAGAGACGAAAGAAGATCCATCAGGGTTACATACCCGATCGGATTTACCATATACCCGATCGGGTATGTATGCTGCTGAACGCCTCTCGCCTCTTCTTCTCCCAAGCTTTAATGGGGATGTTTATTGCCTTGTCTAGGGTATGAATCCGGATGGAAAAGCTCAACCTTGCAGCCCTATAAAAGCCTAAGATCATCATCATAATAAAGGGAGATTACAACACATTACATTAGATTACATACCAATCATATTATCATCTCTTACATTTAGCAATTTACATACAAGTTAGATTATAGTTTATGTTTTTTTTACGCAAGTTTAGACATCTTACTTCAAGCATTTTCTCTAGCGCTCTCTACTGTTTTATCATTACATTTTGGTTGAAATTCGTTCTTATTATTTTCTCTTATATCGTTGTACTTCCATTCCCGGTAATTCTCTATCTTTTGCTTTCATTATTTTCAATACCGTTATGTTTATTTTATAATAGATTCTATCACTTTCATAAACCATGAATTATAATCTACTTAGCCTTCTTTTCGTATTATCATTGTTGTTATTAATCCCGCATAAAAGTAATTTAGTCAAAATTAAATCATCGTTTAATATGTCTCATTTTACTTCACCTAGTCATATAATAATCATTGTAAATTTCATCATTAGAATAATAGCCAATTTAATATTGATCATGTCAATCATTTTAATATCCCTAATTCATAGTTTAATTTCCTACATCTTTTTCCTCTTAATTTATTTAATCACATAAAGTAATTCTAGTAGTGTAGGATTATCATTATGTAAATATAATAAATAAAATTGAAATATTGAAATGATTTGCTAGTTAAAATGAATTAAAAGAGGAATCGATACCAATAGAACCATCTAGTTTGTTTCTTCCTTTGGTTGTGTCAAATTCTATAACTTTGTTTAATGGCCATAAACAATTGTTTGTATTAGTCAATTTCCGTCTTAGAAACGAGAGTTGGGATGGGAATTAGGACTACCAATAGGGGTTTAGTGACCTAACCAGGCTGAAAGGACGTTAGGACCCATTAAAAAGTCAGTACGAATCCGAGAGGAATATACCGCTACAAGGCTTCGACAATCGTAGTAATTCTAATATTGGTATCAATAAAGCTTTTAAATCATTTGATATGAATTTATAATTCTCTATATCAATTTGATTAGATAGTTTATTTTATCGTTTTAGTTAGTTTATTATATCGTTTTATTTTAGTGCCATTAGATAGTTTTTATTGTTGTTTTTATTTTATTGTTGTTAGATAGATTTAATTATTATCACTTTCCTTTCCGTCAAGTAGACTAGTTCATTTTATTCTGCAATTTTATCGTCATCAATTAGATTAGATTTATTTTTATCGCAATTTCCATACTTGTCATTTAAATATCGTCATTGTACATGTTAGTAGTTTAGATAATCACCTCAAATAAATCGAACTTAAATAAAAATCACCCCATAGCAATTCATAGTTAACACGTACTCCATGAGGATCGATCCCTACTTCCCTAATTACATTCTTTATGTTGTTAGCCTAAGTGTGGATTCGACAACTTTTGGAAGGACTAGCAGTAGTCCCTAGTGCCAAAGATCTATTCACGATTTATTGTAATAACAGTGGGGCTATCTTTCAAGCAAAAGAGCCCAAGTCTAGTAATAAGTCTAGACATGTACTTAGGAAATATCATGTAATTAGAGATTACGTGGTTAGAAAGGAAATTGACATTTGTAAGGTTGGGACAAATGACAACATTGCTGATCCTTTAACCAAGCCTTTATCAAAGGCTAAGCATGATGGTCATGTCGTCACAATGGGATTGAGACGTGTACCATAATTCCTTTAGATTATGTAATATGTAATAATTGAATGTTGTATTAATTATTTCATATATCATAATTGCATTCATTGTTCGAGTTTTATTATAAACTCTTTTATTTACTTTGACTAAATTTAATACTTTGTTTATCCGAATAGATTGTAAGACAATGTTGGACCCTATTCAAGTGAATAGGACGAACTTAGTATTTTGTCCCTAGTCACTCAATGAGGTGACGTCTCGAAGTGACTAGATTGTAAGTCGATCGATGGTTGGTTCATCACCATGGGGTCATGGAGATGACTAGTCGATTACATAGACAGGCTGTATGACACTTTGTCAGATAGTGACCTCTATAGAGACCCTTAAATCAATTATTTGATGCCTGGTCGTGGCAGGGTCATCTATCTTATTCCTATGAGCCGATTCTTCTGACTGGCGACCGTCTATCAGAGTCAGTGCAGTTTCCGATTGGTTTTGGTTGGTGTTCTAGGTCGTGGCGTAAAAGGAGGCCGATGGACATCTTTTGGGTCATGGTGATCTAAATCATACAGAGTAGATGAGTCAACGGGAATTGTCCACCCACGTTGGGTACAAGCATCTTCAGGCCACTCGAGGAGTAGTTGCTTTAAATGCGTGGCCACGCTCGGAAAGAGATCTATGGTAGATTTTCCTGTCAGACAGTTACTCTCCCTATCGAGAAAACCACTCTAGATATAATCAATCGCAAGTGCAACTTGAAAGACACCTTACGTTGAGTGGGAGATGTGATAAAGAGACAAGAGAATTGGTGACGCACACTTGTGTCAGACAAGTGGGAGATTGTTGGAGTAGGTGTCCTCCACAATAGTGAGCCACATAATTAATCTCATCAAGGAATATAATTGAGATATTTATTGACTATATATATATGATTAGTCAGTTGATTAACGTAAATCAATAACGGTTGGCTGACTAGAGTTTGACGTTATTGTCGTATGACGGCGGTGATCAACTGATCCCTTTCGATCACACCTATAGAATGAAACCCAGATAATAACTAATTATTTGTATATGATACAGTTGATTAGTCCATTACATATATTTGATATATATATACGAGAGTTAATAGTTAGAAATTGAGTTAGGAACTCAAATTCGATTAAGTTTATTTTTCAATTATGCGATAATTGACTAATAAATTTATATCTTATTTTAATATGATTAAATAAGATCTAGTTTAGTAATTAATTGTTAATTTACTAAATTAGTTGAGGTTTTACATATATTTTGAGGTAGAGCTAATTAGTTAATTATATTTACAAGGAGTTGTAAAATAAATTAACTAAGCATTGTGGGACCCATTAGATATTGATATAATGGTAAAATATCACTTAAAATGTTAATTATATTGTGAAACTTATTGTGGATGTCCATAAGTCCCACTATTATTGAGGTCTATAATTGGAGATTGTTCTAGAATAGTTCATTTACATTCCTATTGCATAACTCCCATTGTGTTCATGTGTATATATATATATATATATATATATATATATATATATATATATATATATATATATATATATATCCATTTGTACTAATAAGAAAGATATACTTCTCCACCATCTCTCTTTCTCCTTCTCTATATTTTATAACACGTTATCAGCACGAGTTTTTAACCAATGTCACGAGCTAGTTTATGCACCAAAATTTGGGTTGATATTATGTTAAGGATTGGAAAATTGGTTCTTATAATTCTCGATTCTTAATCTTGGAAATTCTACCATAATTATTCGTAAGTCATTCTAATTTTTTTTTTAATACCGAGGCTTATGATTATACGTAGCATTCCTTTTCTTATTACGTATTATTTTCCTCTTTTCAGTTATTTTACAAAGTGATTTTATAGAATGTTGGGATGGTGTTTGCACTTAATTTTAATACAATATTTTATTTTTAGTTATTGTTTAATTAAAACATGATACTTAACTCCTTATGTTTAACCCAATATTTTAATTTACTGCATTATTTTATCATATTCATTATGACAATTATGTTTAAAATTTTAATTAATAAATATTGGTAATATTGGCACGTTATGTTTTATAAGATTCATGGATTCACTTGATATTTTGACAAATTTGGTAACCATTTTTTTGATGAGATTATTTAGTTGTCATGATATTATTTATCATGTTGTGCACACATTATATCTATTTGTCGATAGTAATTAAAATAATGTTCTTTGATAATTGTTTGTATTATGCAACATATATCTATGACATGTTGTTCCTAAATTAAATTAAATATTGATACCATTCTTAACCTGCAATGTTTATGATTATAAGAAATTAGAGTCATTTGTATATACATTATTATAATAGTGATATAAAAACTATTCGAGCTTGTATTTACAATGATTCACATGTAATTCTCCTCGTAGATTTATTTGAAACATTTGAATTTCGAGTACGGTATTAACTCCATATATAGTCTATATGAAATGTTTTAAATTTGACACGAAATTAAAACATCGTTGAGTTACATAATGTAGAACTATAGTCATAAATATTTCACATGGTTGATGTATAAGTGTAGAACTATAGTCATGTAGAACTATAGTCATAATGTATAAGTGTAGATGGCTAAAAGTTCACATGTAATTGTTAGTGGCTAAAAGTCCACATCTATGTGTGTTATTAATCGCAATTGCGTTTAAGGCGATATTTGTTAAGGGAAAATTTATTTTTGCATTGATTTCTTGTTTGCATTGATTAATTGTTTACTTAAAATTAAACAAAAAAATTGATAAAATTTTATTAAAAGATGAAGAATTTCTTTTAGCTGGTTAAGTTCATTCCCTAAAGTGAGTATGACATCTCATAAAGACTTTACCTTTAGTATAGATCGATGAAAAATCATAAGAATGAGCCTAATATTGTGGCCTTAATTGAGCCAAGTTCGGTCATTAAAAGAAATTAAAATATCTGATGAAAAGTCACGTGAGACTCATATGTGCTAAAAGTTCGATATGAGTAAGGAAAAATTGATGCACGAGTTGAATGGTAGTCATACTATGGCTTGAAATCCATAATATTTACAGATACTGACACTATGGTAAGAACTTCATAGTACATTGCATTTACATATATTGAAATTATGACCAAAAGTTCATATTGTTTATAAACTTCGAAATTGTGACGTGTGGTTCACATTATTTATAAATTCTTACATTTCATATATGAGTATTATTTAAGTATCAATATTAATAATGATCACTAAAATTGGTTGAATACACCATCTCCTCTGAAGGGATGGATGAAGAGAATGATCACTAGAATTTGTTGAATACAACGTACCATCTCCCCTGAAGGGACGAGTGAATTGGTGTCTAATTTATATTGGCAAGACTAGAAGTACTATCATATCATCCAACTGCTTTCTCAATTCTTTCAATTCAGACGGAGCCATACGATAAGGAGCTTTGGCAATTGGACCAGAACTAGGGACAAGATCAATAGAGAATTCAACATCAAGCTCGGGAGGAATCCCGGGCAAATCTTCAGGAAATACATCAATGAACTCTCGAACAATAGGCACATCTTCAATACTTGGCAAAGAGGTATTTGAAGAAGTCACAACACACAAGAATGCTTTGTAACCTTTTCTAACCATACTTACCAACTTCAAAGCGGAAATTAAAGACACACCTTTACGGGGATGAGATCCCTTATAGGTTATTCTAACACCTAAATGACTCTTTAAGAAAATCTTTTGATCACGACACTCGAACCTAGCATGATACATAGCTAGCCAATCTATACCTAATATAATATCAAACTCTCCTAGAGGAAACTTAAGGAGATTCGCGGGAAAGATAGAACCCGAAATAGATATTGGCACATTTGGTAAAGAGTAGAACAAGAGATAATATCTCCGGAAGGTAAGGATATGGGAGTATCCTCACTAGATGTAGGCTCGATAGATAGCTTATTAGCATAAGTCGATGACACAAAAGACATTGAAGCACCGGTATCAAATAAAATAAGACACGGTTGCTCTAAGATTGAGAACATACCCGTAATAATCTCGGGATGAGCGTCGAATTCCGCACGGCTCATGACAAAGATTGAACCCTTAGGTTTAGGAGGAGGAGGGGGCAACTTTCGATCGGGGCAATCTTCGTAACGATGACCACCCTTCTTACAAAAGAAGCAAATGTAGGCTCGGTTGGAACATGGCACACCAGGATGGTATGGTTGTCTACACCGATTACATTGACGACCTTGAGCTTGAGGAGCATAAGGCCTATGAACCACATTTGAAGTAGCTCTAGGAATAAAAGGAGCAGGATTCCTTGTATAGGCATTGGAAGGAGGATTAAACCTCTTCTTGTTAGCATAGGAATTAGAAGAAGACGGAATAAACGGTCTCTTCCCAAAAGCATTCGGCCTAGGAGCATAAGAAGGAGAGGGATTATTCATCAAAGCTTCATCCCTTATAGCCTTCATTGAATTTTCAGCCCATAAGGCATCGTCATAAAGATCTCCAAACGACGCAGTACCCCTTCTCACTTTACTTTGAAGAACGGCATTCAACTTGTTACGATAATAGAAAGCTCGATCTTCATCATCACGGATAAGCCTCGGCGCAAAATGAGCGAGCTTATTAAACTCCGTAGTAAACTCTTGAGCCGATAGGTTGCCTTGTTTAAAATCGATGAACTCTTTAAGCCTTTGCTGTTTAAGCTCTTTAGGATAAAATCTACCCTCCACAAGAGCTTTAAAGCAAGCCCAGTTAAAGTCCTCTTCAAGAACAGCAGTGGCACTTATGATAGCCCACCAGTTGTCGGCTCCCCTCACCAGAAAGTGCTTTGCGATCCTCACCTTGTCCTCTTCTCGGACTTGGTATAGATCGAACTGCTTTTCCATCTCACGGAACCAATCGGATAGCTCCGTAGGATCCGGTTCTCCACCATAAGGCACAATCTTACTCCTTGCAATTTGTCCCGCCACCCATGCATAGCCCCCTTGATGGTTATTCTCCCTTCTAGGGGGAACTTGGTTGGCATTAGCTAAAGCGGCATCTTGCTGATTTTTCAGCACTTGAGTAAGAGCTTCCATCATAACATTCTCAGCTAATCGTGGTCTAACCATCTTCATAAGAAACAAAAACAAATTAAGTTACTCCTATCAATTAGCATAAACAAATAGACTACCAAGTAAAGTCCTTAACTTCTACCCAATTCTCTCATTTATTATTTTAGGGTCAAGTAGTTTAAGTTAGGGTTCACGTGTGTGCGTCGGGAGCGATAAAGCTCTGATACCAACTGTGACAACCCTCGCGAATGCGGAAATATAAAACATACAAGCATGTGAATTATATAGCGGAAATACGGTATTTTTAAAAACTTTTATACATGCAAGATAGATAAAACGAGGAGTGTCAAAATATTACAAACTAAATACGGAAGTACAACAAAGAGACGGGGTCTCTTAAAATGTTAGCAAAGAACAAGTGTTTAGCAAAACTAGCTAATACCGTCTAGAGGTGAAAACTTCCAGGGACAACGCCCGCTAGCTCACACCCGAACCCAAAATAGTCAAAGCAAAAAGCCATCCATTGCAAGCAACCTGTTCATTCATGAAAAACATGAACGCCACAATCAGTGGGGAGTAACTCCGGGTTCTCCCAGCCATATCCCATTAAACGTACATATAAGGAAATACAAAAGTAAAATCATGCATATATGAATATACATGTGAGATACGATAAGGATAGATAGACAATCCAATATATAATGATAAGATCATGTGGAAATCAAATCCGAAACCAACATGTTATTCAAGGACTCGGGGAAGACACTCTTAGGCAACCGAATACGCTCACTAGGGCTTGCATCTCACCGTTAGCGGTATAAGATTGATAAGATTGAGTCTCGACAGAAAAACTAAGTCAAGTCATGCGAAGATCACAAAATATCCAACATATTATCATCCATTCACGAACCAAGACATTGACGGTGTCCAATCATGCAATGACCATGAATAATATCATGAAATCACGCATTCAAAGACGACGACACAAGACGACATCTCTCACGGTAAATGAAACGCACTAGCATCGTGTACATGGCAAGTATGATTAACAGGCATCCACGGGATAAGCATTTCCCTGAACTCATACGCGATGCTTACATTTCGCCTATGTGCACTAATTTCCTCCGGTAGGACGACGATAATAATACGGTCCTAGTCTAAACCTGGCCAGACTCTCGGAATAACGTGTTCCGATTCGACATGCGATAAACGTTTCGCATCCAAGACTCGGTCAATCATAGACGCCGAGTACCCCAAATTCGGTCGACATTCACGAAAGAGGCGGAAAAGAGCTCAAGCCTCATAACAAGCGGTACGCTACATGCAAATAACACCACCTTGCAAGTACACAACATTTGACGGCCGGGTCGATCAACGCAATGCGTTCAACTCCCAACAACGTCGTTGTATGCCCACTACACATGCAATTAAGCAGTAGGATACCTCTCCGTTCCGACATTCCAGCCTTACGAACGGGAAGGTAGCCAAGGGAATGAGAGTACAAGCACAAGACAAAATAGTGCTCAAACCGTAACATTTGTAAAAACCGACTCAAAGTGGGACATATCGAAAACCGTCACGAAACATGTGATACAAGCGAATAAAATATCATATATCCAAAACATGAATATTATAAGTCACTACGCAAAATTATACGATAAACGGATCATGCGAACTATTATAAATTACGAGTTTTAGAATTTATATGAAAAACATACAGCCGTATTCCTGGCTGGTCAGGGGACCGGCGGCCGGTGGGCCGGCTCAGGACACAAGGCAAAAACCAAAATCATAGAAAACAGAGAAAAGTGGTCTGGGCCGGTCGGTGGACCGGCGGCCGGTCGACCAGCTCAGAACTCCCCTATACAAAATTTCCCAAAATATCAAGATTGTTACTGATGTGTTCCCAGCCGGTTGGCAGACCGGCGGCCGGTCGACCGGCAGGGAACACCCCTTCACCCGTGAGCTTCCTTTACATATTCAATCCATTTCAATTCTCATAAATCAATTCTAATATTTATCAACAATCAATATACATCATCAACAATCATCATATAACAACATTCATTTATCATACTATGAATTCTAGGCTTCCTAATCGTATTCTAATACGATTTCTAGCATATAAAGCATGTAAAACACGTAAATGATATCGAGTAACCCTTCACCGTTACCTTTAAGCGTCTATACTAATCGTCAAGCTCCTCTTCAATAAGGAAATAGTCTTTGTCGGGATCTTGGAGGTCACCACCTACAAATAGATCATAAAAGATGAATTAAATTCATCTTGAGAAAGACGGAAAGTTTGAAAAGCGAGAAAGACGATGATTTTAATATCAATACGGATAGAGGAAGGTAAGGGGAGAAGAATGAGACGAACTTACGTGAATTCTATCAAGTAACGAATGAGCTAGGAGGATTCAAAGATCGAAAAAGCTATGGAGGCAAGGGTTTGAGTTTTCTTAAAGAGGAAGGAAGGTTTGTGTTTGTGTTTGAGTAAGAAATAGGTTAAGGAGTATGAGTGGAATATAAGGGAAGAAAAGTCAATAAAAGTCAAACTCGCCTTAAGACGGGATTCTCATGGAATCTCGCGGAAATTCTAAATACGAACTCGGAAATTCTAAATTCGACCCGGAACATAAAATTATAAATTAAAACTTAAATTTGCTGAAAAGATTTCGTAAAATATTTCTAATAGAAAAATAGGGTACATTTTCGGGTGTTACAATCACCCCACCTTTTAAAACGTTTCGCCCTCGAAACTTGAGGTAAAGGAAATATACCTTACTAAAAAAGACTCGGATATTTACTACGCATAGAAGCTTCAGTTTCCCAAGTCTCTTCTTCGACATTAGCACTTCTCTACAAGATTTTCACCAAAGGAACTACTTTACTTCTCAACTTTCTATCCTTACGATCTAGAATGCGGATCGGCTTCTCTTCAAAGGATAAATTCGGTTCAAGCTCGGGCAATTCCCTTTGAAAGACATGGCTTGGATCACTTACGTACTTTCTCAATTGAGAATCATGGAATACATCATGAACCTTAGCCAAATTCGGCGGCAAATCCAACTTATAAGCAACGGCACCAATCCTCTTTACAATATCAAAGGGTCCAATGTATTTCGGGCTCAATTTACCCTTAACACCAAACCGTTTAACACCCTTCATTGGAGATACCTTCAAGAACACTTTATCTCCCACTTCAAACTCTAACGGCCTTCTTCGGATATCGGCATAAGACTTTTGACGGTCTTGAGCGGCTTTCATTCTATCACGAATGACCTTCACATTATCAATGGTTTCAACAAGAACATCGGGGCCTAAATCACGATTGTCACTCAATTGATTCCAACATATAGGACTCCGACATTTCCTTCCATAAAGAGCTTCATATGGAGCCATCTTGATAGATGCATGATAGCTATTGTTGTAAGAAAACTCCACCAACGGTAAGCTCTTTTCCCAACTAGACTGAAAGTCAAGAGCACAAGCCCTAAGCAAGTCTTCTAAAGTCTGAATAGTCCTCTCAGTCTGACCATCCGTAGCGGCATGAAAAGCAGTACTCATCAACAACTTACTACCCATGGCCTCTTGCAAAGCTTTCCAAAATCTCGAACAGAATCTCGGATCTCGGTCGGATATAATCTCCATAGGAACACCATGGTATCTAACAATTTCATCCACATAAGCCTTTGCTAAACGATCCAAATTCCAAGTTTCTTTGATCGGAATAAATCTAGCACACTTGGTCAAACGATCAACAACAACCCAAATGGCATCTTTACCTCCAACGGTTCTCGGCAAAGCCATAACAAAATCCATAGAAATAGATTCCCACTTCCATAGCGGAATATCCAACGATTGTAGCAATCCACCGGGTCTCTTGTGTTCAATCTTTACTTGTTGGCAAGTAAGACATCTACCAACATAAGAAACAACATCACCCTTCAAGTTCGGCCACCAAAACTGTAGCTTCAAATCCTTGTACATCTTATCACCTCCGGGGTGAATAGAATAAGGGGAAAGGTGAGCTTCATCTAGAACTCGCTTCCTCAAATCAAGAGCATTAGGAACAAATAAACGACCATGGAAACGAAGAACACCTTCATTATCAAACTTGAATTCTTTACCTTTACCTTCAAGAAGTTTGGCTTGGATAGACTTGTAGGTAAGATTATGAACTTGGCTTTCACGGATTTCACGGAGAAAAACAGGTTCGGCAATCATAGCACCAACATGAACAAAACCACGCTCTACAAATTCCAAACTCAACCTTCGAAACTCGGCACAAAGATCAACAGGTAAAACATGCAAAGCATTCAAAGCATGAGAAGCTTTCCTACTAAGAGCATCGGCAACAACATTCGCCTTCCCTTCATGATACAATAACTCAAAATCATAATCGTTCACCAACTCCAACCATCTTCTTTGCCTCATATTCAACTCTTTTTGAGTAAATATGTACTTCAAACTCCTGTGATCGGTGAAGATACGACAATGAACTCCAATTAAATAATGTCTCCATACTTTCAAAGCATGAACAACAGCGGCCAATTCTAGATCATGAGTAGGATAGTTCACTTCATAAACTCTCAACTGCCTAGAAGCATAAGCCACAACCTTCCTATTCT
>JAIUZE010001025.1:0-53143 GCA_022085475.1 Heliosperma pusillum | reverse complement strand
TAACCGATAAGACGGATTTTATGTATGATAAGACGGTCGATTAAGTACTTTTCGAGGAGCTAAATGCGGTACTTTTTAGGCATATTGTGTGTTCATGTTTAGTACTTGTTTCGTGCTTTTTATGTATAATTGTACCAAGTTGTCTCGAGTATAGAAAGTTAATATAGAAACCGAGTTTGGAGATTAGCTTGAAAGTTTTTATAAAGTCGGAAACCCAAGTTGGAAGTTAGAGGATGGTTTTGATAAGAAGAAGAAGCAGCAAGTGGAGTAGGAGACTAGCCTAGCAAGCAAAAGAGAGAAGATAGAAGTAGGCCACAACATGGATCGGATATCCGATCCGAACTCCAATTTCGGATCGGATATCCAATCCGAAAATTCAAATTTTTACTATCCGATATCCGATCCGAAACATTTCGGATATCCGATTTTAATATCCGAAAAAATCGGATCGGATATCCAAATATCCGTGGATATATCCAATTTAGAGATAATTTTTTCAGTATGTGTATTTATCTAAAAAAATGTCTTTGTTTGCTCAAAAAAATTATTTTATAAAAACTTCACTACATATAATAATTTAACATCCCAGTTCTATCCTTAAATTGAACTAAATTAACTCATCGATTTAGAAAAATTAAAATAAACTCATATCTGTCAACACAACATTGAAAACAAGACTTCCCCCATTCCCGTAAATATGTGGAATAAAAACTCTTCTGCCTCTTAAATCAGGAGAGAAAAAAAGCAACTGGAACTAAAATAAAGCTTTGAATATAAGAGTTGATGAATGAGAGAGTTGGGTCATAATATTCATGTTGATTAGAGTAATTTGGGTAAAATAAAAGAGAGGATAATATTATTGGGATTAATCATTAAGAGAAAGATGGAGTCACAATCAGAATTTGAAGACGGAAGTTAGTATTTTTTAATGGAGTCAGAGGAAGTGAGTTGATTTCTCATGTCTGCTAAAATGAATTCAACATTTAGGTTCGAAGAAATGGGTCAGTATAAATATAAGGTACAATATGGTGTATTATGGGCCAATGTTGTAAACAAGTGCATTCGTGGATTTTGAAGGCCCAAAAGTAATGGGTAAGTTTCAACTTTCTTTGGAAAAAATGTAAAAAAGTTAAGTTTCGGATCGGATCGGATATTTGAAATTTTTAAGACTGGTATCCGATATCCGATCCGTATCCGAAAGGTTCGGATCGGGTATCCGATCCGAATGTCATTTTCGGATCGGGTATCCATTTTTTCGGATCGAATACGGATCGGATATCGGATCGGTTCGGATAATCGGATTTTTTGCTCAGCCCTAGATAGAAGGGTGGCCTAACGACCATAGCGAGTCGCCAAAGGTGTCTAGAATGACATTACGAAGAAGGAGGGTAGCCGGCTGGGGTGCCTAGCCGCCTGATAGGTCGCCATATGCTAAACCGCGAGATTTCCTTATTGCTTTAGGTTGTTCTAGGAAGTTATTATACGTAAAACGTATTATTATTGTTTTCCATTATAATTATTAGCATCATTAAACATAGAATAAGAACCTAATTAAACTTTTGCTTAACTAATTATGTGGAACTAATACTCTCTTTCTTGGATCAACAATTAAAGCTATTGACTATTAATTGTGAGATTGTTCTTTCTTTCTTTATTTCTCAAGTATTGTTTATGTGTCTTGCTCTTATTTTATGATTATTGCTTCTCTAGTTAATCTTATTAATTAGTGATTTCTTTCATTAATCTATTTCAAGTTTAGATATTGAATTCGTAATTGTTCAATTAAATCAAGACTAAAGTAGCAATCTTTACCTTAATAATTTGTATGCGTTTTATCGTTTAGGATTAAGTAGAAACTAAACATATAATATGAATCGTTAACCGCGTGTGTTGAAGCTCGTTATCTTAATCGTTTCCATTAATTATTAATGTTGTTGTTAAATAAATGCTTGGCTTAGATTATTCAATATTTAGGGTCATCGTGTTTCGATTTAGTTGACTAAACTTAAGAGGAAGAAGGAAACTTGTATTTCCACAATAGAATACTTGAGAAGAATTGAGTTCTAGACAGTCGATGATGAATTGATTTGTTGATAGTGGATGTTTGTTGACCTAAGACCTTTTTATTATCCGAAATCACCCATCCTTATTACTTGTTTAGTAGTCATTAAATATAATAAATCAAAAAAGCCCCCTTTATTATTGTTACTTTATCCTATACTCTTTACACTTTAATTACATTGCCTTCCAAGTGGATTCGACACCCGACTTACCTCTATTATACTTCCTTCGTTCCATTTGATTGCATACGTTTACTATTTGGGCACTATTCATAAGTGAGGATAATCATTAATTCAACTTTTTAATATATAACATAAAAGATAGTCATGTGAAATGTTGTTTAAGTTGTCTTACCGAGTTAAATATTAATATCAAAAATTTTTAATTTTTAATAATATATATCTAAAGATATTAACAAAAGTAAATGAGCATACAAATATGTGATAAAACAAACGTATACAATCAAATAGAACGGAGAAAGTATAGTTGAAGATAATAGGAGTTCATCATATATCTTTGAGAGCATACGACTTCGTGTCACCCAGTGGCGGACCAGGGGGTGCGCACCCTCAATTTCTGATTTTTTGTTAGTTTTAGAAAAAGCATTAAGTAAAGAATATATACTATTTCCTTGAATTAAGTTCACCTGAACTAAGCGTGTCTCAGTGGTAAACACTATCGGCTACCAGGAGAGAGACCTGTGTTTGAGGCTCAGTGCAAGCACTTTCATTTTTCTTTTTAAAGTTTTAAATTTCTTCAATATTCACACAAACATCAAATATTACTCCCACAAAAAACAACAACTAAGGTTTCATCATCTTCTCTGTGCTCGCTCATCGTCAAATGGTGAAATATACATTATTTTCTCATCTATCAATTAATTTTTTCTTTATAACTTCAATTAAAATTTGGGTCCATTTGGATGTAAGTTAGTTTATAGATTAGTTTTCACAGTATGTCTTGCTTAAGGCGAGCACTTTTCGTTTTAAGTTTAAGACGGGACAAATATTACCATATGATAGTAATAAAGACAAGACTTTTGATATTTACTAGACAACAAGTAGGGTGATTTGATATGTATTGAGCCGTCTTAAACGAGAATTGGTCAAATCAATTTTCAGTTTGTATATTCTATTTTAGCCGATTAGTTTTTGTCCGTTTTATCGGCTCAGTTAAAAAGTGCACCCCCGACATTTGAAGTCTGGGTCCGCCACTGGTGTCACCAATAATGACTAAAACAAGGGACGTTATATAACAGTAATATTATAACCAAACCCAATGATGAGACAAATCTAACTAGGCTTTAGCTAATGCAAACCGAAACCAAACATGGTCCCTGACGTAGTTCGAACCTGATATTAACGCAACAATAGCAATGTTAACCTGGCTAAGAACCCTCCGACTCCTCCGAGTGGCGATTGCTAGTCGCCACCTGTAACATGAGAGATGATGACAACACTGTTCCCTCTCTTCGGTTCCTTCTCCTTCTCATCCTCTTTCTACAATTTAGACCATGGAAATAGCAAGTTTGCCGAAATAATGAAATTGCTTTGCGTAAGGAAAACTAATTATATCCTTATTATCACAACTAATTTAGTGCTGTTTTTTATTTTTGATATTGGAATTATTATTACCAGCCATGTTTATAGGTGCAGAAAATTCTCCTAAAAAATCGTGGGATTGAGCATAGGCAAAAGAAAGAGAACAAGAGCATCATTTACTCATATTCCTTCAAGATATCTCTTGTTTCCTTTTCTTATCTTTGTTATTCTCTTACCACGTTTTCATATTGTTTTTGCTAATCATAAATTTGATGTATAATTATTTTGATGGGGCTTTTCTAAATTGTGAAATTGTGGGGAATTTCATGCCACTCAACATTTGTTAACGGGTAAAATTATGGGTTGACCGAATCTTATTTGTTGATTCATCGTTTTGTGTAGTTGTTCTTGCATGTATTGGATTTTATTTAAGTGATAGGGTCTATTTGAAATTGAAATGGATTTTATTAGATAATGTTCATGATTTTGTGTTTTTTGATTGTTTAAAGGCTAGTTTACTCCCTCTATTTCGATCATTTATTTGTTTATTATTCTATATTACGAAGTTTTTTACAGTAATTTAATTATCCAATAACACTATTATCCACTTGGTATCCATTAACCACAACCATAGATAATCCCCTCTTTTTTTCTTTGTCTCTATGCCAAAAATAAAGTTAAACAAATGATCGGGACGGACGAGGTGCCCAATAAGCAACAAATGAATATTCTTACAGACCTAAGCACCATTGTCAACGGAACGCTAGCACAAAGCTAAAACCACGCATTTCGGGAATTTTGTGGACTAGCCCGTGAATCGTGATGGTTTGAGCTTCTATACGGACAATTCTTTCACTTGTGGTGAAGAAACATGGAGCGTGGTATTAGTGTGGGCATGAAGTTTGGTCGGTTAAGGCTCCCATTGCGGCAGAAGACTTGTAAGAGGAGGGTGGGTAGTTTATTAACATGGGGTTTATGACGGGAAATTATGTGCGAGAATTTTATTTCCGCTGTATTTATATTCCCCTTTAAAATTTATAAAAGATTGTCTACAAGTGATTTTGATTATGTGAGAGATGCCCATAGACCACATATATATCACATATATATATATAAATAATTAAACGAAGAATATACTAGAGTTTAAAGTTTGTGGAATGTATCGCATAGTTACATTTATTGATTAGTATACATTTATATAGTAGTATACAAGCACCAAATGCCTAACCTATGCACTATTGTGTTATGTACGCAGAGATTTGCAAAGATACGTGCTAAAATAAGAAGGTTATAGATTATGAGGCCTCAATCTGGATATTAAGCTATATAGGTAGCATTAACATTTCAATATGCTTGCATTACCTTCTGATCATGTTGGTTGGATTAGGATAATGTGTCTTTTTAATGAGTTAGTATAAGTAAGGCCATCTTATCATTTAATACATTTTATGTTGTAGATTACGTGTCATGTTCTTATGGAAGGGATCTAATACCAGCAGAGGTTTGTCTTCCCTGCATAAAATTAGTACTACATATGTGAATTTTATCTAATGAAGTGTCTTACCATGCTAGTTTTCTGTCTGGTAATTGAAAGAATTTGATTCAAAATTCACACATGTTGATATATGGTTTTTCATTAGAGGTTTACTTCATTCATTGTGTTACAGAACGCTGACAGTTCTGATAAATTCAAGCCTAATATTTCTATTAAAGAAACAATGGATAGTCACGCGAAGCATTCGAATCCTCAAGTTTCACTTGGTCAACACCATTACAATTTGAGCCGCTCAATGTTGTTAAAACGTTCTCGTCACCACTATGCTAATCACTACTCTCGACGCAGCTCACATAGTTACCATAAGCCCTCTACTGCTTTTGGCAAGAGTAGTCCATTCAATGATGAGAGGTTGTGTTTAAAACTTGGTAGTAAATACAACTCTGAATTGGCTCAATATCCAGGTACCCTTCATTAAATCCATTTGTGTATTTTTCACCCTCGCTCTAGTGTATTAAAATGAGCGTTTTGCGTTAAAAAGTAATTTTCAACGTGGACAGAGATTATGATACTTGTAAGCTGGGCTCAATTTATTTTGGGACTAAGGTTCCACAGTTTGTCTATAATTTTCTTTTCACGATCTGAAAAGAGTTAGGAAGAAATACTTCAGGAGATGGCTTTTGTATTTTTGTTTTTTAAAGTATAAAAAATACCTTTTGTTATCATGTCTACTAGTGCTTCGTTCATTGTTTTACTCAAATCATTATTAACGATGAAGTGATATCGAAACAACCTATTTGTACTCCTTTCTCATTTTAGGTTAGAAACCAAAATGTTTAGAGTGATCAGTGAACCACATCATTTTATAACAAATGTAAAAAAATTAATACATTATACGCTTGTGCATTCCTTGACTTTGATGGGTCTCATGGAGTTCAAATGATGTTTTAAAAAGCTTTCCAAGTGATAATACACCATTATTTGTGAATGATTCTGATATCTTAGATTCACTTAAATTTTATTTCTTGTTCCCACATTCTCCATACAATGTTTCAATTATATTAAAGTTAAATTCACTTGTGTATTTAGACATCAATTATTGTTTCAATTCCTCCATCCAAGTAACCAAATTTGGGAAACTAAGTCATAAGTTGGCCTAAGTTGATCAAATGGTGTATGTTTTTTTATAGGAATAATGTAGAAGTTTCGAGAGTTCAGGCTTAAGTATGTTTACCTATAAGTTATGAATAGAATAAAAAAAAGGGCTCATAATAAGCAGAAGAAAAAAGGGCTTAAGTATGTTTTAGATTATTAACGAAACAAAATTATTGTGTGATTGTTGAAACAATCATAATAACTGTGTCTTACAGTTTCGTTCAAATTGTCACCCAAAAAATAATAAAAATTAATAATCTCGTTCAATTGCAGAAAAGAAGCTGCTCCAATATCTCGTATTGTTTTAAACATTGCTTACGGTTTATACCGCCTTGAACCGATAATAGTATGTTAAGAATGATCTTTAACTTGCTGATATTCTATCAAACCCCAATTGTAGATTTCACAGAGTTTCGGGAAAGGAGTTCATGGCGAGAAGAACGAATCAGGTCAAGCTCCTCAATCATTGATGGAGTTCCAGGTGATGGAGTCAACATGGTTTGTGGTTTATGCCAAGAATTATTAAGACGAAAGCCACTTCATTTTGGAAGCACCATTTGTTCGGAAGACCTATGTATAGTTGCAGTCCTAGTGTGTGGCCACATATATCACGCTGATTGTTTGGAACAAAAGACTAGTCTTGAGCAGAAACAAGACCCGCCTTGTCCATTGTGTTCCAACTTTACCCATGAGCCTGATCCTGCTTAATTTATGACAAATACTTTAGCCATAACTTTGTATACTCGGTGAATTAACTAGAAGAGTTGTCCGATAAAAGTGGCTTTTACTGTATCCTAGGATTCGACAACGACCTTGTATGTAGTTCTATACCTTTGCTTAAGCGTTGTGTAATTACTATAGAGGTGTTTTTAACAAGGAGTACGTGCAAGACTGTCTTTCGGCTACTATCAAGCGTGATTATTCATGATAGCATGGGATGAATAGACGAATAGCAATGATTCATAGACTATGTGCAAATCGCCCCCATGGCCCCATTACTTTCAATAAGTGCAAATTGGCACTAAAGGTTTACCTTATGGTGCAATTCAATCCAAGTATTCAATATTTGTAATATCAAAATATGAAAATTGAATTGAACATAATTAACTAATATTATTCAGTTAAATATATTGTTACTAATTTATTAAAAGTCGGTTTTACCCTCTTCCTGTCACCTTATCACCGCTGCCTTGTTTATTAGGTACTCTAAGATTTTTCTCATTTGATTATTCATTCCTATTCTTAATCTTTTGTATCCTATTACCTATGTTGTATCAGAATGTCTTGCAATGGGATTGTAACTTAGTTGCCAACTAAAACCCTGGCTACTGTATCTCTATTGTATCTGCCTCCTTCCTGCATTGTGGTTATTGATGATGACAAGTCCTCGGCTATTAACGTGTGTGATTGCATTGTGTAGGACTGTTTGCAGGATACATGAACGACGTCAAAGAGTTTGAAGATTTGAGAGCTGACGTTCAGTTTTGTGTCTAATAGTGTAAGGATGATTGACCTTGAGCATAAGTCGTTAGAGTTGATTTAAACAGTTGCACAGACTGTTTAAATCATGTCTAACTCTTGATATGTAAAACCGCTGCGTTTTTTGTTTCTCAAAGTATTTCGAGTAAATTTCTAAAAGATCTTTTCTGAAATGGTTTTACGTATAAACATACTTTTGACAT
Organism: Heliosperma pusillum; assembly: GCA_022085475.1. Lineage (NCBI taxonomy): Eukaryota > Viridiplantae > Streptophyta > Magnoliopsida > Caryophyllales > Caryophyllaceae > Heliosperma > Heliosperma pusillum. The sequence goes on along the minus strand of JAIUZE010001025.1, from coordinate 45,209 downwards.
ATTCCTTCTACTTTAAAGAGATATGAAAAAGATTGGTTATTTGGAAAAATTATCTTTTTTATTTTAGGAAAGATATTAAAGAGATATTTTATTTTCTATAATATAGTTTCCTTGGTTTGTCAAACTCTAAGAGAATATCTTTTCTTATTTAAGTGAAGCCACTTCTTCAGAAATAAGTATCCTTGAGCAGCCAATATTCTCACGTTGAATTGAACAAGTTTGAGCTTTTATTTTCTTGCAAAATTCTTTGAAAAACTTGTTAATTTTTCTTGGCTTAAAATATCAAGGTGCTCTTAGTCAAGTCATCTCTTAGGTTGTATTGTTCTCCATTGTTCTATTTTGAGAACCTTATACGGAGACAAAGAGTTGTAATTTTCAGTTTGTGAGAGAGAGATTTTGGGGTACGGGTTTGTACTCGAGTTGCACGATCGGGTTGATCGTGGGGGTCTTCTTGTAATCGGGTTGATTTATTAAGAAGATATTAATAAGAGAGATAGTGGACGTAGACCTTTAGAGAGTAGGTCGAACCACTTAAAAATCGTTGTGTTCTTCTTTTATTTGCTCGTTACTTTTCATTCTCATATTTAATCTCGTTTGATAATTGGTCAGAATCAGTACTGCACAGAATTCACTGTTTTAAACAGTCTGCTGAACTGTTTAATTTGCCTGTGTACTGTTTCTGCATCGATCAGTTTCGAGTTGTGTGTTTTTAATTTTTAAAAAGGTACTTAATTCACCCCCTCCCCCTCTTAAGTATTGGATCCATAAACTCAACAATTGGTATCAGAGCCTCGTGCTCTTGATTGCTTTACCGCAAAGAGTTTGATCCTTTTGAGTTTATTTTTCCTTCTTTTATTTTTAAATGAATTCCAGTTCCGTCAAATGTCCTGTCTTCGATGGCACGGACTATGGCTGGTGGAAAACTAGAATGATGAATTTCATTCAAGGAACTGATTACGAGTGTTGGGCAATCATTGAAAATGGCCCTCTTGTTATTACGACCACCGATAAAAATGGTGTTGAAAGTCCTAAAGCAAGAGCGGCCTACACTGCCGATGACTAGAAGAAGGCAGAAAAGAACTCTCGAGCAATATCCCTTCTACAATCTGGCCTGATAAATGAAGAGGCTGGCCGTATTGCTGGTTGTAAGACGGCTAAGCAAATTTGGGATACTCTCGAGTTAGCCCACGAGGGAACATTGCAAGTGAAGAAACTTCGTATTGATCTTCTAATGCAAAAATACGAAGCCTTCAAAATGCAAAACGATGAGTCAATTAAAAGCATGTATTCCCGATTTTCAAGCATAACTAATGAACTTTCAAATCTTGGTCGCTCTTTTCAAACTGAGGACATTGTCCGTAAAATTTTAAGAAGCTTAACCAAGAGATGGCTAGCTAAGGTCACTGCTATTGAAGAAGGCAGGGACTTAACCACTCTTACCTATGAAGCCCTAATGGGATCTCTTATGGCACACGAAATTGCTCTTGATGATGCCGAAGAGAAACCCAAGGCTAAGGGGTTAGCTTTGAACGCCTTCTCAAGTGACAATGAAAGTGATCTTGAGGAGGAGGTTGCGTTGTTGTCCAAACGTATTGCAAAAATAATCAGAAAACAAAACCAAGGAAAGTTCGAAAATTTCTCATCAAATAAATCTGTTCCTTCGTTATTCTCATCTTCATCATCTCGTTCTATGTCTAGAATGGGATGTTTTAAATGTGGAGATCGTGATCATCAGATCCGAAATTGTCCCAAGTGGGAAGAAGTAAAATCTCGAGATAAACGTGAGAAGTCTAAGCAGGAGTACAAACGTGCTATGATTGCTGCTGTGTGGGGTGAGTCCGAATCAGAGGACGATGAACCACCTAAGGAAGAAAAGGAAGAAAAATTATGTCTTCGCTCCACATATAAACCCGTGCTACACAAGAAGGTACACAAAGATGATCTTAGATGTCTCATGGCCCATACTGATAATTCCGACAGTGAATCTGACGATGAGGTAGGTCTCTCTAAACTTAAGATTCAGGTTAGATCTTTGTCTAAAGAAAAAATAATTAGGTTACTTGATGAGACCCTAGACACTTGTTATGACCAAAATAGACGTCTGGAAGAAATGCAAACTGAAATTGAAAGTATAGCGGAGGAAAACATAAAACTGAAACGTGATCTGAAACATATGGGAAAACAAACAGTTGATCAGACTGTTTATTCTGAGCTTACTAATGAGAACGAGGTACTTGTCAATAAGATGCAAGCTTTAACTGATGAATTAGATAAAATAAAAGGTATGCATGCTAAAGGAACGACTACCTATTCTGATTTCAATGCTAAATTTGATAGACTTAATATTGACTATGATAATCTTCTTGACAAGAACAAGAGACTTCTTCGAAAAATCGATAACCTTGAAGTCGACCTAAGAAATGCTAGGAATGTCACCGCTAAATGGGAAGGAAGTAATACCGTTCTTGAATTCCTAGTTAATCAATCCAGTAATACTAAGAAGTTAGATTAGGGTATGAATCTTGTTCTAACTTCAAGCTAGATGATCCTCAATATCATACAGTTTGGGTTCCTGAACAGAAAGTAAACAGATCACCGAACTGTTCAATTCAGAATGTTTCCAGTAATGTCTATTTCAGAAAGCCTAAACCTGTAGAACGTGACTTTCGTAAACGTAAGTATGTCGGCCTACCTGAGTATACTTTGTGCAAATTTTGTGGGAAAACAGGACACATATTTAATGCTTGTAAGAAGCGGTTAGGTTACTTGGAACAAAATTGTAAGATTGTCAAGAAAATGTGGATTCGAAAGGACTTATTAGCACAAGTGACTAACCAAAAGGGACCCAAGTTAATTTGGGTACCCAAGTCCAAAGTATAATCTGTTTTGCAGGCTAAAGTGAGAGGGAGCAACATGCATTGATCAAAATAACTTTCGTTGCTCAAGGTGCATATGAGACGATGTTTTTGACCTCTCACATAGAGCCTACAAAGTTGAGGTGTGATACATGAATTGGTAAGATGTTTCAAGTTTATTCACACTTCAAGAAAGGATGGTAAGAACTTCTCAACTCTTGAACTTAATGTTAAGCAAACATCTTGAGAAGTATAAAAGGTAGTTGGTGTGTAAATTCTTAAGCTCATACCTATTATGTTGTATGCTTCATCTTGCTTATCAAGATATCTAACATTATTAAGCATGTGTGCAGATGAGAAGAACTAGAGAGAACCTACGAGGACTTGATGAGTAAAACAGAAGCATTTCAAACAGTTCACTGAACTGTTCTGGTTAAAGTCATCTCAAGTTCAGGGGGAACAGAACAGTCAAGAACACTGTTCAATCATAAATCCGACAGTTCAGAGGGATTAAATAACAGAAGCTAAATCAATGTGTACGGAGCAAAGTATGACACTTGGAACCACGACCAAAAGATCGTTCCGTCATATGAACCAAATGAGTAAGACAAAAGTTACGGGATTACGGTATGATTATTATTTGTGTGCATATTCTTTGTGATAACATGAGTACAATTAATATTTCATAAAATCCTGTCAATATTCTATGATAAACGTTTTTCGTGACATGGAAGAAAAAGGGAACATTTGCTTAAAATTTTGTAAAATCGAAGATCAGTTATCCGACTTTTTACTAAATCTTTAGCAAGGGAACAATTTGAGAAAATCTGATTGGAATTTGGTCTATTAAACTGTAGCTCGTAGTTAATGATCCACTAAAACTTTCATCTATGAGTGACTAGAAAAAGAGTTGTTGTGTCATTAAGTTGGTAATTCTCCATTAGTTATGGAACATGGTTGTACTTTGCCTAGTCTGGTCCTCCTCTCATAGACTAGTAACGGGTTTGACAATTCGATGTTTGTACTTAACTTGCATATCCATTTGTTCTAAAAAAAAAAAAAGGCAAAATCCAAATAACCCAAAGATAAGCCAAAACAACCCAGAACTTACCAAACCAAAATTGGACAGTCTTCTGCACTGTTAAATTAAGAACCCAGAACCCAAACCTTGTTTTACCAAAACCTATCTACAATAGATAGGAAGCACCAAATCAATTTGACTACCCATTTTAACCTACAACCCAAAACTAATTTATACCTTCACCTAATTGATTTTGGTTTGAGTATATTGCACTTGAGTTTCTTTTATTCGTGCCATTTTTAATACGATAATGATATTTGCACATGTTTTCATCTTCCACTTTCATCGGGGATTTTTGATGATGCTATAAATTTTTATGGAGATTCTCATTACAATATAAGTTCTTATGAGAAATGAGAGAGTGCTCAAAAAAAAAAAAAAAAATGATGAAAAAAAAAAAAAAAAAAAGTGATGAAAAAAAAAACAAAGTGAAGAAAGGCGAAAAAAAAGGGAAGAATGAAAAAAAAAAGAAGAAGGAGGAATATGAGCACAATGTGTTGATTTAGTTAATTCCTCATTGATTTCAAATCTCCTACGTTTTTCATGTTCTTCAAAACTCCATATGCATATATCTTGATCTTTTGCTACAAAATTCTTTCATGAACTTTAGATATCTCATGTAATCTTTATACTCATATTCAAAGTCAATTCTAACCTAAATCACATTAACATAAACCCTCCCTTACCCTTCATAACTTGCCCTTCCTCAACCTATCCCTTTACATCAACCTAACCCATATATTGCCTATTTTTTTTTGTGGATGTGTTTGTATATGGTGCTCTCGTTGGTTGTTTTGAACTAGTTATTATGATGTCTATGCGGACCGTGTGTCGGTAGATATTTCCTTGTCTTTGTAGCAATGGGTGTGCGTTGACTATTTTGACTCTCTTTCTCTTTTTGATGATGTCAAGAGGGGGAAATAGTGGTGGATCTCGTACCTAGTAGCTACTAATCTTTAGACCTTTAACTATGAAGTTTTCCTCTTAGCGTTTCGAAAAACTAAAGGTTCATTTCAACAATGCTGATCTTAGACTGTTTCCTAATTCTATCAATTGTCATGATCATTATTGTCTTACTAATCTTGTGTTGAGGGGGAACTTGTCACTAAGGACTTGCCATCATCAAAGGGGGAATTTGTTGCATTGTGGTTATTGATGATGACAAGTCCTCGGCTATTAACGTGTGTGATTGCATTGTGTAGGACTGTTTGCAGGATACATGAACGACGTCAAAGAGTTTGAAGATTTGAGAGCTGACGTTCAGTTTTGTGTCTAATAGTGTAAGGATGATTGACCTTGAGCATAAGTCGTTAGAGTTGATTTAAACAGTTGCACAGACTGTTTAAATCATGTCTAACTCTTGATATGTAAAACCGCTGCGTTTTTTGTTTCTCAAAGTATTTCGAGTAAATTTCTAAAAGATCTTTTCTGAAATGGTTTTACGTATAAACATACTTTTGACATATTCCTTCTACTTTAAAGAGATATGAAAAAGATTGGTTATTTGGAAAAATTATCTTTTTTATTTTAGGAAAGATATTAAAGAGATATTTTATTTTCTATAATATAGTTTCCTTGGTTTGTCAAACTCTAAGAGAATATCTTTTCTTATTTAAGTGAAGCCACTTCTTCAGAAATAAGTATCCTTGAGCAGCCAATATTCTCACGTTGAATTGAACAAGTTTGAGCTTTTATTTTCTTGCAAAATTCTTTGAAAAACTTGTTAATTTTTCTTGGCTTAAAATATCAAGGTGCTCTTAGTCAAGTCATCTCTTAGGTTGTATTGTTCTCCATTGTTCTATTTTGAGAACCTTATACGGAGACAAAGAGTTGTAATTTTCAGTTTGTGAGAGAGAGATTTTGGGGTACGGGTTTGTACTCGAGTTGCACGATCGGGTTGATCGTGGGGGTCTTCTTGTAATCGGGTTGATTTATTAAGAAGATATTAATAAGAGAGACAGTGGACGTAGACCTTTAGAGAGTAGGTCGAACCACTTAAAAATCGTTGTGTTCTTCTTTTATTTGCTCGTTACTTTTCATTCTCATATTTAATCTCGTTTGATAATTGGTCAGAATCAGTACTGCACAAAATTCACTGTTTTAAACAGTCTGCTGAACTGTTTAATTTGCCTGTGTACTGTTTCTGCATCGATCAGTTTCGAGTTGTGTGTTTTTTAATTTTTAAAAAGGTACTTAATTCACCCCCTCCCCCTCTTAAGTATTGGATCCATAAACTCAACATAATCGATCACCACATCACTATCTTTACTGCATAACTCCGACCTTTCATTAGTTCAAACTCGCCATCGAGCACTGAGAAGTTTGACATAATCTACCTCCGACCACCCTCACAACCACCCTATTCCTATCCAAACCAAAAACCACCGTCCCTTACCCCTGAAAACCCACAATTAACCTATGAATCCCTTATTATTGAAAGAAATTGAAAACTTTAAATTTAAGGTATTTAGCCATTTAGCGGTTGGAAAGGGGGATGATATTTTGTATAGCGTAGTCGGATTCGACGCTGTTGAGTAGCATATAACTCATGGTCGAGGTAGTGCACGTTAGGGTGCTCAGTTGGTGTGTGTTGATCAAGCGAAGTGGGCGCAGCCTAGACGTGTAGTTGGTTGTGTGGTTGCGGCATTAAAGAAAAACGATAGTAGAAGGGAGTGCGGTATGGGTAGATTGGTCCATAGACCAAAGTTCTTAAAAAAAAATACGAAAAATAAATAAATGTGATAAACAATATATATTGAATAAAAATCAAAACAATCAAATGGAGGCAATTGTTGCACGGTAAGGTAAATCATTGGGACCAATTTGCAATTATTGAAAGAAATGAGACCAATTTGCACATAAGAGCAAATCTTTGGGACTCATTTGCTACTTTGTCCATTTCTTATCTTACATTCCCTTTTTTTTAGTCCTTTGAATTGTCTGCTTCTTAGTTCAAGAATACTTACGCTTGATTTATATGGTACAAAAGGAACGAATTCGTTAAGAAAAAGTTTACGTTGTTAATCTTGTAGATTATCAAGATATAGGAGAATTTTCACCAACATAAGTTCCCATTATTAGCTTGATTTCAACCAATTATTTTTCAGTTACGCCCTTATAGCGTAAGTGCATCTTGATTCGTCGCTTGACATCTAATACGCTCTAACAGTTTCTAGGAGGTGCAAGTTTTCAAATGTTCTGGATAATGACTTTCTTGGCCATTCTATCATAGTCCACCAACACGATTCTAATCTACGGGTATCCAACATCACTCGCTTTCATTTTCTTTAACTTTTTGTTGCTTTTTCCGAAGTTTAGGTTATTCACTATCTTCCTTTTCATTAGGTCATGTGACAACCCTCGCGAATGCGGAAATATAAAACATACAAGCATGTGAATTATATAGCGGAAAATACGGTATTTTAAAAACCTTTATACATGCAAGATAGAAAAATACGAGGAGTGTCAAAATATTACAAACTAAATAAAAATACCACAAGAGACGTAGTCTCTCAAAGTGTTAACAAAAGACAAAGTAATTAGCAACTAGCTAAACAACGTCTAGAGGTGTTTCATCCAGGGACAACGCCCGCTAGCTCACACCCGAACCCAAAATAGCAAGCAAAAACCATCCATGCAAGCAACCTGTTCATTCATGAAAAACATGAACGCCACAATCAGTGGGGAGTAACTCCGGGTTCTCCCAGTCATATCACATTAAACGTACATAGAAGGAAATACAAAAGTAGAGCATGCATACAAATAGATATACATGTGAGAAACGATAAGAATAGATTGGCAATTCGATAATTAAAGATAAGAGCATATGGAATACAAATCTGAATCCATCATGTTATTCAAAGACTCGGGAAAGACACTCTTAGGCAACCGAATACGCTCACTAGGGCTTGCATCTCACCGTTAGCGGTATAAGTTTGATAAGATTGAGACTCGACAAACAAACCATGTCAAGTCATGCGATGATCACAATAAATCCAACATATTATCATCCATTCACGAACCAATACATTGACGGTGCCCAATCATGCAATGACCATGAATAATATCATGAAATCACGCATTCAAAGACGACGGTGCACAATCATGCAATGACCATGAATAATATCATGAAATCACACATTCAAAGACGACGACACGATGACATCTCTCACGGTAAATGAAAGGCACTAGCACGTGTACATTGCAGTATATTAACAGGCATCCACGAGATAAACATTTCCCAACGCATACACGATCATTTTGTATATGTGACTAATTCCTCCGGTAGGACGACGATATAATACGGTCCTAGTCTAAACCTGGCCAGACTCTCGGAATAAACGTGTTCCGATTCGACATGCGATAAACGTTTCGCATCCAAGACTCGGTCAATCATAGACGCCGAGTACCCCAAATTCGGTCGACATTCACGAAAGAGGCGGAAAAGAGCTCAAGCCTCATAACAAGCGGTACGCTACATGCAAATAACACCACCTCGCAAGTACACAACATTTGACGGCCGGGTCGATCAACGCATAGCGTTCAACTCCCAACAACGTCGTCGTATGCCCACTAACACATGCATTTAAGCAGTAGGTTACCTCCTCGTTCCGACATTCCAGCCTTACAAACGTGGAGTGATGCATGCATTTTATATGCATGCTTAGCCTGTATTTTCCTCCATTATATGTTTGTATTTGAGCTCCTTTGAGCTATTCTATCATAGTTTTCCCTCGTTTGCTACTCTTGGTGTTCTTGCTGTCATTTATGCAGGAACGAAGCCATTTATGCTTACTTTGGAGGATTTAGGATGAGGACCGAACTTCGCATCACACACAGACGACAGCAGAATTTCTAAGGAATGAAGTCAGAATCCCTACATGATCAAACACAAGCCATCGATCGACCAAGACATATTGAGCTTAATGGGCCTGATGCCGATCAACAAAGACTTATGTCGATCGAAAACAGAGCTCATCTCAACTAACCGGATCAACCAAAAGCTATACCGATCGGTGAATACGTCTTATTATCCAAAGACGAGCTCAACTCAGGCCCAACGAATGTACAATCCCAAGATTCATTTCTGAGAGGCGAAACCCTAATTCAAGGTTAAAAGGAGGACGAAGGCAAACCCTGGGGCCTGGGGGGATCACATTGTATTGCAAATAATCCCTTGTCACGGATTGGAGGCAATTGTTCATTTATTTCCTTTAAAATTCTCAAAAACTCGTGGCTATTAGTTTGATTCTGGTTTTAGAAGGCTTTCAAGTCATTTTCAGTTGTAATTCAGACATTGTCGATCGGATCTGCTCTCTGCCGATTGACTAGAACTCCCTATCAAATCGATTTTTAAGTTTTATTTCGTAAGTCTGGCTATTTCCCTCCTGCTTAATTTTTATTATTGCATTATGAATTCTGAATCCTTTCCCCTCGTATTTTTAGATCTAGTTAGAGCCATGCGTAGCTAAACTCATTCTAGGGCTAGGGACGTAATCGATACTTAAGGGAATTAGTTTAGTCAATTAAATCGTTATATTGATTTCTCTGGTTTATTTCATTACGTTAAATTATTTGTGGCCACATCTAGTTGACGTTAGCGTGGCAACCATTTGAGACCGATCCAGTAATCTTGGTAGAGACGACTAAACCATAAAAGGTATTTAAATAGGCAGGCCGACCAAGTACCCTATTTTCCTACCCGAGACTATTTCTATGACCTTGACGACCCCTATTCCTTATAGTTGAGAACTGTCCCGTCCGGCCCTAGACTCTCTTATATTGATCTCCTTCGCTTATTTGCATATACTTTTAGTTAGCTTTCTTGCCTTTATCTTGTTTCTTTTATTCACTTCTAACTCAATCCTTAAAAACGACGACCTTAGTAGATTTAGAATTGCGACCTTAGATCAAATTGAATTAGACTACCTCCCCGAGAATTCGATCCCTGACTTGCCAATAGCTATTTGTAGTTAGTTTAGTTGGAGTTATAAATATTATTTGATAACAGTTTTAGCGCGACATAAAATCGTTCATCAAATTGGCGCCGTTGCCGGGGAGGCAACAATTTTAATCAAATTTAGGGTTTTAATTTAATTCTACTACCTTCGTTGATCGACAGTCAGTTTAGTCGATCGACTTGCCTTTATTACTGATCTGTTTTGTTGGTTTAAGTGATTTATGCGCAGGAGTAACTCTGTTCCATTAGGAAATTTTGATCCAGAACCAGAGAGAACTCTTCGCAGGAGACGAAGGCTAGTTTACCAGTCACCTGTCGTCAGTGATACTGATTCTGAGCCCAGTCCGCCGATCACCAGACCACCTTCGCCGATCCACAGAACCATGCCTAGACTATCAGAGGATGGTTTACCTTCTGCCGCTCAAGTTCCCACAGGAACTTTGAAGCAATCCCTTACTGCCACGAACTTTAAGGTTGAATCTGGGTTTTACAACCTAATCCGCAAGGAACAGTTCGGTGGCGGCCATACCGAAGATCCCGCGCGTCATATCAACAAGTTCTGTGATTTATGCCAGTTGATAACTCACGAGGAGGTGACGCAAGACGAACTCAAGAGGATGTTATTTCCGCATTCGTTAAAAGATAAGGCCTCATCTTGGCTAGAGACCTTACCAGAAGCATCCAGTAGCCAGTGGGACACTCTTGTGCTAGCATTCTATAGGAAGTTCTTCCCTTCCGAACGTACAGCCAATTTGAGGATGCAGATCATCGGATTCAGGCAGCGATTGAACGAAACTCTCTATGATGCATGGGAGAGATTCAAGGCTCTTGAGAAGCAGTGCCCGCATCACGGGTTCACTCCGGGATTTATAGCTATGACCTTCTACAACTCACTCACGCCGGATTCTAGAAGGATATTGGACTCTGCATCCAATGGTCGATTTGACACAATTGAAGTGGCAGAGGCCAGAAACACTATTGAAGCTATGGCAAGCCACAGCGTTCAGTATACTCAGCCTTCCTACACCACGGTAGGAGCCATAGGAGAAGAGGCTCACTTCAAGCAAAGTGTGAATTCGCAAATTGAGGACCTTAAGGCACAATTGGCCAGTTTGAAGGTCCAACCACCAAGTCCGTCGATCACCATTCCACCATTGCCGATCGGCGCTATGCAACAACATCCGCTTTCTTTGTGTGAAAGCTGTGGGAACTACGGACACTTGTCTTATGGATGTCCAAGTACTGAAGAACAAGTTGCAGCATTCCAGACCTATAGACAGAATGCCTACAACCATTTCAATCAGTCTTACAAGCCTTATGCGCAGCAATACACTCCGCCTAGACCACCAGTTGCTGCGATTCCAACACCTACTCCACCACCATATCAACATCCAAACAAGGCTGCATCCACATCGTCACCGCAACCTTACAAGTCACCCAGTTTTACCGACATGAATGATCTACGAAGCATGTTGCAAGGGGTTCTGAAAAGCCAAGAGCACCTTATTGCTCAAGTGGCTCAAGTGGCTAAAAGTGACCAAGAAAAGTCTAGCGCCATCAAGAATTTGGAGATTCAATTAGCCCAGCTAGCAACCTCACAAGCACAAAGGCAGCCGGGGCACCTCCCTCCACAACCTCATGACAACCTTCATCAAGCTCTCGCAATCCAATTGCGAAGTGGAACAAGCTACAAGGGTCCTGAAATCCCTACCACGCACTATGAGGTCGAGGACATTACCAATGAAGATGAGTTGTATGGTGCTAAGCCTTCACTTCCTGATACTCCTAGAGCTGAAAAGGAGGCTCAGTTTGCTAAGACTCCAGTGTTACTACAGAAGTGCCGATTGCCAGAAGGTGATGCCGATAGACAAGAGTCCAGTTCTACATCTGTTACTGATAAAGATGACAAGGCGAAACAGAAAGCTGCACACCCACCAATTGCTATACAGCTGCCATTCCCCAATCGATTGAAAAGTCAGAAAGTTGAGAAGCAGTTCGCCAAGTTCATGGAAGTCGTGAAAAACTTGCAGGTAACTGTCCCTTTTACCGAATTAATGCAACAAGTTCCATCTTATGCTAAATTCATGAATGACATTTTGAATCGAAAACGTAACTTTGATGACCATGAAACTATTGCTTTTATGGAACAATGTAGTGCAGTCTTAGAAAACAGCCCCCCTAAACAACAAGACCCTGGGAGTTTTTCTATCCCATGCACCATTGGGACCCTAGTTATCGAGAAAGCCCTATGCGACCTGGGGGCTAGTGTTAGTGTTATTCCCTTCTCGATTTTTCGAAGACTGAACATGGGAGACCTCAAGATGACAAACATAACCCTTCAGATGGCTGATAGGAGTATAAGGAGACCCTTAGGAATCTTAGAGGACGTACCCGTGAAGGTAGGGAAACACTTCATACCAGTAGACTTCATCGTATTAGACATAGCTGAGGATGCACACATCCCCATCATCCTAGGTAGACCATTCCTGCGCACAGCAGGAGCCATTATTGACCTTAGGAAGGGACGTTTGACCCTAGAAATTGGGGAGGAGACCGTAACCTTTAACATGCCTTTGTCTATGAGAAGTCCAATGATCGAGGAAACTGTTTTTGTTATTGATATTGTGGATGAGGCCATTGTGGAAGCTTGGACCACAGCCTTAGAGGTCGATACCCTTGATGCTTTGATGGGTGTTGAGCCATGTGCAGGAAAAACAGGCTTCTTTGATGCAGGAATCAGCCTTGAGATCCCAGCTGATGGAGGGGACGAAGAAGCAGTACCAAGATGTGACAATGAAGGCCTGCCGATCGATCTTACCTTATGCCGATCTACGGAGACCCCTGCCGATGGAGATTTTGAAGCTACTAGTAGTGGAGAAGCTCTATGCCTTGATTTCTCAGCTTACGTAGCTGAAACTGTTAAACCTGAGATTAAGCCCCTTCCCTCTCATTTGAAATATGCATACTTAGATGATTCTGAATTGCATCTTGTGATTGTTAGTGCTAAATTGAGTGATGAACAGTTAAAATCATTATTAATTGTTTTGCGTCGTAACAGAACTGCACTTGGATATCGCTTGGATGATTTGAAGGGGATTAGCCCTGATTTTTGTATGCATCGTATTAATTTGGAGGAGGGTCATAGACCATGTGTTCAGAGTCAGCGTCGATTAAGTCCTAACATGCATGAAGTTGTCAAAAAGGAGGTTTTAAAATTACTTGATGCCAGGATTATCTACCCGATTTCAGATTCTAAGTGGGTCAGTCCTGTCCATGTTGTCCCTAAAAAGGGCGGGACTACTGTCGTTAAAAATGATAAGAATGAATTGATCCCCACTAGGATTATCACGGGTTGGCGTATGTGCATTGATTACCGTAGACTGAACACTGTCACCCTCAAGGACCATTTCCCTTTGCCCTTCATTGACCAGATGTTAGAGAGGCTTGCTTCTCACAAGTATTTCTGTTACTTAGACGGGTATTCTGGATTTTTCCAAATCCCGATTCACCCAAGTGACCAGGAAAAGACTACTTTCACCTGCCCCTTTGGCACCTTCGCCTATCGGCGTATGCCGTTTGGTTTATGTAATGCCCCTGCGACCTTCCAACGTTGTATGATGAGTATTTTTTCGGATTATATTGAAAAGACTATGGAAGTGTTTATGGATGACTTTAGTGTGCATGGTGCTAGTTTTGATGATTGTCTGGTTAATTTAGAGCAAGTTTTGAAACGATGTGTCGATGTTAATCTTGTCTTGAACTGGGAGAAGTGCCATTTCATGGTTAACGAGGGAGTGGTTTTGGGACATGTTGTCTCTGAACGGGGAATTGAAGTAGATAAAGCTAAAGTACAGGTCATAGAACAACTTCCACCTCCCGTGAATGTGAAGGGAGTTAGGAGTTTTTTGGGTCATGCTGGTTTTTATAGACGCTTTATTAAAGATTTTTCCAAGATTGTTAAACCACTAACCCAATTGCTCCTTAAAGATGCTATTTTTGATTTCACTGATGCTTGTCTTGATGCTTTTAACAGGATCCGTGAAGCGTTGATCTCAGCTCCTATTATCCAACCACCGGACTGGTCCATGCCATTCGAGATAATGTGTGACGCCAACGACTTTGCATTGGGAGCTGTGCTTGGGCAAAGAAAGGATAAGGCACTTCACGCGATATACTATGCAAGCAAGACCCTAGACAATGCCCAAAGAAACTATGCCACCACGGAGAAGGAGCTCCTTGCCATTGTTTATGCCTTGGAAAAGTTTCGGACCTATTTGCTTGGTTCCAAGGTGATAGCTTACACGGACCATGCAGCCTTGAAGTACTTGTTAGCAAAGAATGAAGCTAAGCCAAGGCTGATCCGTTGGATTTTACTGCTGCAAGAGTTCGATTTGGAAATCAAAGACAAGAAGGGAGCTGAAAACGTAGTTGCTGACCATTTGTCCAGAATTCAGCCTGTCGCTGATCGACAAGATGGCCTGCCGATCGACGACAGCTTCCCTGATGACTCTCTGATGGCTGTTCGAGATACTACTGGTGAGCCATGGTATGCAGACTACGCAAATTATTTGGTGGGTAAGCAGCTGCCTCAGGATATGACCTATCAGCAGAAGAAAAAGTTCTTGTCGGACGTACGACGCTATTTTTGGGATGATCCCTACTTATTTAGGGAATGTGCAGATGGTCTATTTCGGAGATGTATTCCTCAATGGGAAGTTCAAGCTATCTTGAGAGAGTGTCATGCCTCACCATATGTCGGACATCATGGTCCATCACGTACTATAGCTCGAGTTAATCAGTGCGGGTTTTATTGGCCAACACTTTTCAAGGATTGTCGCAATTTTGTCCTTTCATGTGATCGTTGTCAGAGGACGGGTAATATTTCGAGGAGGCATGAGATGCCTCAAACTGGGATCCTAGAGGTTGAGATATTCGACGTATGGGGAATTGATTACCAAGGTCCATTTCCTTCATCACATGGAAATGAGTATATTCTTGTAGCCGTCGACTATGTTTCTAAGTGGGTTGAGGCCATTGCCTCTCCAAAATGCGATGCGAAAACGGTGATTAAGCTTTTCAAGTCAATCATTTTTCCACGATTCGGTGTTCCTAGAGCTGTGATTAGTGATGGTGGATCGCATTTCCATGAGCGAAGGCTAGATGATTTGTTGCTGAAATATGGTGTGAACCACCGTACATGCCTCGCTTATCATCCACAGACTAGTGGACAGGTTGAGGTGTCCAATCGGGAGCTTAAAACTATCCTGGAAAAAGTTGTGTCAACTTCTAGAAAGGATTGGAGTGCTAAATTGGATGATACGCTATGGGCCTACCGGACAGCATACAAGACGCCGATCGGGGCCAGCCCCTATAGGCTAGTATATGGCAAGTCCTGCCACCTACCTGTGGAGCTGGAACACAAGGCATGGTGGGCGATTAAATCTTTAAACTTAGATCCGCAGTTGAGTGGAGAATTGAGGCTACAGCAGCTAAATGAGCTCGATGAGTTCAGATTTGGTGCTTATGAGAGTGCTCGTTTGTACAAGGAGCGAACCAAGAAGCTGCATGACAAGTTGATCTTGCCGCGTGAATTTGAAGCAGGTGATAAAGTCCTACTATTTAACTCCAGGTTAAAGGTGTTTCCTGGAAAGCTGAAATCACGGTGGACCGGTCCATTCGAGGTGACCGAAGTGTCTAGGTTCGGATATGTTGAGTTAAAGGGAGATAATGGAGAATTATTCAAAGTAAATGCTCAACGAATCAAATTATATCGTGGCGATCCGAAAGAAATTGGTGTAGTGGAGGTCATTTATAATGACCCCGCTTCTCCACTATATGCTTGATCGAACATAGGTCGGGTGGGACCTTCATAAACTCCCGCTACCGGAAGGCAGTCCGGATCAGACATTATTAGTTTAGATCTCTAATTTTTATTTTTTTTATTTTGCATTGTTTTATTTGATTTAACAGGGAAACAAGTTCACAAGAAAAAAACTTGGAAATTGCCGATCGGTAGTCTTCAAGGCCGAACAACGTGCATGCTTAATCCAGAAATTTGGCCCGCCCTTTGAAGGAATCCTGCAGAAAAAGGAAAAAGACAAGAGTCTAGTGCATTGGGCAGAGTGTGGAAGCTTTAATCATAAAAGCATCTTGATCACATGTTACTCTTGGGAAGGGAGAAGCTATTGTATCCACACCTTTGTTTTTCCTTTATGCATGCACCGTCCCACCCTTCCTTAACTTCTCTATATATTGTCTACACTTGACATTTACTCCATCACATTAACACAACAACGAACTCACAAAACAAAAGAAATCATACCCACTGCCGATCGATCTTGAAATCTGCCAATCGACACCTGCAATTAAATCAACATTTTTTGTTTGTTCGTGTCTTGTTTCAGATAATGTCGATGGCGAGAAGGAGTGCTGCTTTTAGGTCGAATCTGGACGCGGTTCTGGACAACAATGGCTATGGTCATATCATCTTCGCCGATAATGAACAAAAAGAAAAGTTTGCAGAACTTATGGGAAGACAAATGATCGCAACGCGGTTCATTTGTTTGGAAACATTAGAGGCACTTGGCCTCAAGAAGGGAATGAAGAAACTGTTGAAAAGGTCGGGGTGTGAAGGCCTATACAAAATGCGTGAGCACACGTACCGGTGTCTCACATTGGAGTTCCTGTCAAGTTTCTATTATGATGAAGAAGATGAAAGTCCATAGACCTTAATTAGACTCCTCTAATTAGTTGCTAAATTAGTTGTTTATTTAGTATTTAATGATCTATGTAACATGCATGCAAATATAAAGACATTTATATAAGAGAAGAAATTTCCTCACATTGATATGGAAAATATAAGGGCACAACAAGAACTCCTTCTTGTTGTTCTTGAGCTAATAATATGGATGAATACAAATAATCCCCAAAATAGAAGATCTCCTCTAAGTTGCACCAAGATTAACCCAAATAATCTACCCTTATTATTAACTAGATAATAAGATAGATATTATTCTACTAATATTATGACTATATTACTACACTAGTAATACTTAGTAAATATTAGTGTTTGAGAGTTTTAGTAAGAATATGAGGTTTTTAGAGAAGTAAGGAAACAAAGCACAAAATGAAGTAAGTATAAAATGAACACAAGTGCTCATTTTATAGGCCATTTGGCCGGTCCAAATTGTCCAAATAAGGACTCTTATTTTGCATAATTTGATCACATGCATTAGAGTGGAGTGTTGTAGAACAAGTGATGATTGTTTACTACTTGTTATGTCACTTTCATAAAGTAACTAAAGAGTAAAAATAAGAACAAAATCATCACCATGTAACTACTAGCCAACCGGCCACAATGGCCTTAGTTTGGTCCATTTTGATTTTTGATATTTGTCTTACAAATACTTATTGATCATATGGTTAATTATCTTGTATAATTAAGTGTTAATTTGATCATATAACAATTATATGACTCAATTAAATAAATAATATGTACTTAACATTTTAAGTAATATTTTACCATTATATCAATATATAATGGGTCCCACAATGCTTAGTTAATTTATTTTACAACTCCTTGTAAATATAATTAACTAATTACCTCTATGTGACACCCTCAAATTTGGCGGAAAGAAAAAAAAATAATTTAAATACATAAAAGATAATAAACAAGGGTGTCATAAATAAACAGGGTCATTACAAACGAAATAATATTCTACAAAAGAAATATACAAGACGGGAGACATATCTCCCGTATAAATACGGAAATGAAAGAGTGTATAATAATATACAATCTAAGAACCGAATATAGGTCCAAGGTAATACTTCGCTCGCTAGCTCGTCAATGTACCCAATGTATGCATTCACCACCTGTTCGACCGCATTAAATATAAACACGGAAGCCACAGTCAGTGGGGAGTAACTCCGAGTTCTCCCAGCCACGAAATGTCGAGTTAATGAAACATGAATAACATAAAAGCAATGTATATGAAAAATACAAAACTTAAACATATAGGATATGCTTTTCATGTTATGAAACAATTAACTAACATATAAACCTATGTGAAAGCTATGTGAAACCGATAATAAAATATAACCAGAGGTAGGGAAGCTGGTATGCTGGCTCAGCGGTTACCATGTAACATGGCCCTGATACACTCAAACCCTAATCAACACGTAATCATGTGAATCAGTTAACAATCGGTAATCCAAACTCTATCAATCTTAGCCGGCTTGCATCTCACCTTCTAAAACTCATAGAATCATCAAACATGAAAGACCAATACTTCTTCTACAAAAGGCATAAGTTCTTAGTACAGTCAATTTAGAAGTCATCTGTAAACTCGAGTCTATACCACAAGGTAGGAAAAAACATCTAGCCCTGACTGATTCAGACCTAGCGAAAAACAGCTAACCCATTCCCTGGCTCATTACTAAAAGTAAATACAGAGAAAACTCTAATAGTCGACCCCTAAGCAGAGATGGGCGAGTAAGTAAGCTGGCTCCCTCCCAAAGCGGAAACTCTAGGATGCCATTGCCCCCGACTTGGTATCAAAAGGCCAAGGCCAGGGACCACAAACGCTCATCAGCGGCAAAGCCGTATGCTCGTTAAAGATAGTACGGCCTATCAATGTCGTGGTCCAAGCTACTCATTTAGAATTAGAATGGTCAAGACGCCATATACTCATAATTCTCTATGGGTACTTAGTCAACACGACACCAACCATATAATTAAAAAGTCACGGAAACCATTTCCTAACATGTGACTAATTGCATATAAATCATAATCAATTAACATATCGCCTCATATCTACTAAGGCTAATTCCGAATTAAATAAAACCTTACTTGAAGACAAATCCCCGACCCGAGTCCCGCGACGGGTCATCAGTCAAAACGGGGCTGACTAGATCTTAGTTTGACCAAACCCGTTTGGTCAAACCGGCTAGAAACAGAGTCTTTATCACATAGACTTAAACATAAAAATCAACATATTCAATACATGTTATTTTATTAACTTCTAACATGTGAATTATTATAACATACCAGAACCCCGTTTGACTTAACTGATATCCAATTAAACTACGATCTCGTCTTATAATTTCTAACATGTGAGAAATAATAATTTAATGAAAAACCTTTTTAATTAAATATTTTACTTATTAATACTTCTCGCTTGCTAATTATTACAAAACGCGATAAAAATGACGATAACTCAAAAACCGTCACAAGTCCCAAAGTGGGACCCACGGGCTGAGTTGGGCCGGACCCACATGGGCCTGATTTGGGCCTTACGGCCTGATTTGGGCTAAAGTGGCTGTTTTGACAATTTTAGTAAAAACCGTTTCTAATTAATTCCCGCATGCTTATCATAATTAAAACCCGTCAACACAACAACATAACAATCAAACATCGACACAACCCAAAAACCAAAACCCGGACCCACCATGGACCAACCCAGACCGGTCTGGACCGGCCTGGACCGGCTGGTTTGGTCCGGTTCACCAACCACCCTACACGGCCACTTCCACGGCCAACACCACCACCAACACCAATTGATTCTAACATGATTTTAATTAACAACAACCATTTTAAACATCCAATTCAACCATCATGCATACAAAAATCATGATTATGAACTAATCATCAAAATATGGCAAGAACACTAATTATACTAATTATTCATACCACTTAATAAAAATAACTACTTATCATATTACTACTTAAAAATCATAAGTGACAATAATATTAACTAAAACTAAAGCTATGTAACATTTATTCGTCGAGTAACTCGGAATCGTTACCTTAGCTAGCAAAACCCACTTAGCACAAAATAATAAGAAGTAATAATTAAGAAAACCCTTCTACTAGTCTTCACCCAAAATATAAGAGTCCCCAAATTCGTCTTCAAACTCTTCCCCTATAAGAAATAACAAGAAAAACAATTATTAGAACTTAAACTAAATTTCTCATAATTAAAGTGTTGAAAACGATCTTGACGGAATTGAATTTAAAACGTACTAGAAGATGGAGAGCGAAGAGGAGATCCTAGAAATATAAATTAGGAAGGATTTAATTAAGAAATGAAGGATTTATGGAGGTTTTGCTCAAGAACGATGAAGAACAATTGATGAACGATGAAGAACACGAAGAACGATTAAAGAAAGTGATATTTTGATCTTTATTTGATTTGTTGAAAAGTGAAAAGGTGTTTGTGAGTAAAGTGGAGTGGAGTTGGACGTGAGTTTATAGACAAATAAAGGTGTTGAGTTTTAAAATTGTTGTTCCGTAATTGACTCGCGTTTAATAATTATTTTACGGTAAATGATTAAATATAATTTACGATAAAGTTAATATCAAGATATTATGATATTAAAATGAAAAATAATGAAAATATCAAGGCTTAAGAGTGGTAAGGGAGCCGTGTGATGTTGAGCTTGTCGGGTCCGATTTCGAGCGTTTTGCGTAGTTTTCGTTAACTGATCGATAAAGTAAAAATAATATCTAGATATTATAATATTATAATCAAAAGTAATGAAATATCAAGCCCTATTAGAGGACTAAATGGACCGTGTGGCATGGTGAGGATTCGGTCTGTTTTTGCTCGATTTGCGTAATCTTCGTTGACGGATCGATAAAGTAAGTAAATATCTAGATATTTTGATTATTTTAATCAAAATAAATAAAACATCTACTGGTGAGTGGAAAGCGATGACCTCAACGTGTGACTCATGCCAAAGTCGAGTTTCGATTTTGTTGCGCGCATTACGATGCGTCGGGAATAGTTAAATGACTTTCGATTAAAAACCGTATAAGTTATTCTTTAAATTCCAAATAAATTCAAAATAATTATATTAAATTATGATAAATCATAATAAATCTAAATAAAAATAAATCAAAAATATTATTTTTTTAATAAAATTTCGGTCTTCAAACTTGCAAGGCGAGTCGGGAAAAGTCAACGGAAGTCAAAGTCGACTTAAAAGTTGAGAAAATTCAAAAATGACTTAAAAGTCAAGAAAAGTTTAGAACGACTTAAAAGTCAAGAAAAAGTCAATGACGACTTTTAAAAAGTCAAGGAAAGTCAAAGACGACTTAAAAAGTCAAGAAAAGTCAAAGATGATGAAAAACGGTCTTTTCATGAAATTCCTCAAAAATTCCAAATACGAACGCGGAATTTCAAAATACGACTCCGAACGAAAATTTCTATTTTAAAACTTAAGTTCTACTGAAAAGTGTTAGTAAATATTTTTACTAGAAAAATCGGGTACTTTTCGGGTTGTTACAATCACCCCTCCTTTTAAAAAGTTTCGTCCTCGAAACTTAGGAGAAAGAACGTAACATATATGTAGGTCTATTTCAAAACTGTTAAAAATATACTTGTAATATATTTATAGGATCTTATCAATGGAACGGAAGGTTCTCGTCCGCGGTCAAAAACCTCATCGTCCAAGTCAAAGACTCAAAAGATACACTTTCGCGTCAATTAATGAGAAAACTAGTTATCGAACGTCTCCAATAACGAGTCTCAACACTCCTTGACGGTAAAAATACTTGAAATTATAAAACATTTCTACACATGATTAGTTCAAAAATTCTATAGTAAATGTAATAACACTACTATCTATACCTAAAATTTCTAACTAAAGTTTCTAATAATCTATCAATCATGAGAAGATAATTGATAGAAGGAACGAAATATTCGAAAGAATAAATCGAAAAGAAAGAGAGAAAAGAGAGGAATGCATTACCATACTAACTTTCATCTATGACAATTCGAATGTCTATCGTAACTCAACAATACTAACTGTACAAATAAACTAGTCCTCAAAAGATAGCAATTATCCTCTACCATTTCAATCATCAGCTTCCTACCAAAATATTTCATAAACATGACACCTCGAGTAATAACTTCCAATTATTCCAATTCAATTAGAATCTTCTAAGGTCCATCGGTACAGTAAGCTCCATAACGAACAACCCATGAAAGATTTATTACGAACTATAATCTTCTTAGCTCCATCAAAACTTTTATTGGAAACCACCATCAAAATATTTATAATTTGGGAAACAATGCCGCTAACAACCCCAAGTAACGGAGACTTACGATGAAATCCTTTGATCCAATTTATTCCAAAATTCATTATCTTAAGTTATTAACAATTAACTTTCTCACCTTCAAAAGTTAAAACACAATTCCTCAAAAGAGATTAGTCACCCAATATCATTTCACTTAACTTTTGCCAAACATAAGGCAATGCAACCGTAAATCAATTTATTTATCTCTTCCAAACTCTCAATACATCGGTTTTCGCTTATGACTATATTCCTCAAGTTTGGTCATCTAAATCCAAAATTCCACAAGGTAATTATTCCCGTTAGAGTCCAACATTTAAAGACCACAATTACCAAGTAACACTTAAAGAGCCACTAAAATCCTTAACCACAACAACCAATCACCATTATGCTTAATTCAATCCTCTAAAGAAATGATATTGCAACTTCAAGTTTTCATAGTCTGAAACCACTAGGAGAATTTCATCTCAAGTTTATCCTCAAATTCTTATAATCATCTAAACATGAAACTAGTTTAATAAGATGGTTAAGTACCATATTCGAAACTTCTTATTTACTCCAAAAAAGACATATCATAAGCATGGTCTTCAAACCAATGCTATACTTCTAAGTCCAAAAGACTAAATTACTAATGAGTTAAGAAGTCATAGCCAACTCATTCGATCTTACACCATCGAATATCATGCACTATTTACACACAATTCAGGACAAGCATCTAGCATTAAAATCTTTAAACATATTTTATCACACCTTCCTCAAGGATACCAACTCTCACCACCATAGGGTGAAATTAGATCTATAACATTTTCCTCAAATCACAAGTTCATTCTAACAAACACTAATATTCCACAAAATTCAAAGTTCTTCCGACTAAGAATAATATACCGCATACCAATGGGGTGACATCCATACCAATGTTACAAGAGGAAGGTAAGAATACCAATGGTATAATGGAGGAACTATTAAGAGAAATTTCCAAAATGTAAATAGGTTGGAAGAGAAAGAAGCCCCTAGATAGAAAGAAGAGGGCATAATATTATAAGGACGAGAGAATTCGCAGATGAAGAAAGAATTCACTTCAATTAGGCTTTATAAATCTTCAAATCTTCGGTAGAGGATACTCCTTCTAGGTAACACATATTCCACCATAAGGCGTAATATTGCTCCTAGCAATTTGGCTAGCCACCCAAGCATAGCCTCCTTGGCAATTGTCTTCTTTATGAGGAGGGACCTGGTTGGCAGTAACAACGATCTCTTCTATACGAGGTCCAACCATCTTCATAAGAGACAAAACAAATTAAGTTACTCCTAACAATTAGCATAAACAAATAGACTACAACATAAATCCTAATCTACCCATCCTACCCTTCTATCTCACAAGTTTATTATTTTATTAAGGTCAAGTTATTTATGCAAGGGTACACAAACGTGCGTCGGGAGCAAAATAGCTCTGATACCAACTGTGACACCCTCAAATTTGCGGAAAGAAAAAAAATAATTTAAATACATAAACAAGGGTGTCATAAATAAACAGGTCATTACCAAACGAAATAATATTCTACAAAAGAAATATACAAGACGGGAGACATATCTCCCGTATAAATACGGAAATGAAAGAGTGTATAATAATATACAATCTAAGAACCGAATATAGGTCCAAGGTAATACTTCGCTCGCTAGCTCGTCAATGTACCCAATGTATGCATTCACCACCTGTTCGACCGCATTAAATATAAACACGGAAGCCACAGTCAGTGGGGAGTAACTCCGAGTTCTCCCAGCCACGAAATGTCGAGTTTAATGAAACATGAATAACATAAAAGCAATGTATATGGAAAATACAAAACTTAAACATATATGATATGCTTTTCATGTTATGAAACAATAACTAACATATAACCTAGCATGTGAAAGCTATCATGTGAAACCGATAATAAACTATAACTCGAGGTAGGGAAGCTGGTATGCTAGCTCAGAGGTTCCTCTCAGAAACATGGCCGTGATACACTCAAACCCTAATCAACCACGTAATCATGTGAATCAGTTAACAATCGGTAATCCAAACTCTATCAATCCTAGCCGGCTTGCATCTCACCTTCTAGAACTCATAGAATCATACAACCATGAAAGACCAATACTTCTATAAACAGGCATAAGTTCCTAGCACGGCCCATAGTCGATTGTAACTCGAGGCTATACCACAAGGTAGGAAAACATCCTAGTCCTAGACTGATCAGACCTAGCGACAACAGCTATTCCATTCCCCGTCCCATGACAGAACCGTCTATGAGAAACTCTACTAGGCGACCCCCTAAGCAGAGATGGCTAGTACTTAAGCTGACTCCCTTCCCAAAGCGGAACTCTTAGGATGCCATGCCCCGACTTGGATATAAACCCACCAAGCCGGGACACAAAAGCTATCAAGCGACAAACTCCGTATGCTCGTTAAAGATAGTACGGCCTATCAATGTCGTGGTCCAAGCTACTCATTTAGAATTAGCATGGTCAAGACGCCATATACTCATACTTCTCTATGGGTACTTAGTCAACACGACACCAACCATATAATAAAACAGTCACGGGAAAAACATCCTATCCTGTGACTAATTGCATATCAATAATAATCAAATATCATATCGCCTCATATCTACTAAGGCTAATTCATAATTAAATACAACCTCACTTGAAGACAAATCCCCGACCCGAGTCCCGCGACGGGTCATCAGTCAAATCGAGGCTGACTAGATCTTAGTTTGACCAAACCCGTTGGATCAAACCGGCTAGCAACAGAGTCTTTATCACATAGACATAAAATCAACATATTCATTACATGTTATTTTTATTAAAACTTCTAACATGTGAATTATTAAATCTTACCCCCAAACCCGTTTGGACTATAAGGATATTAAATTAAACTACGATTTCGTCTTATAATTTCTAACATGTGAGAAATAATAATTTTATGAAAAACCTTTTTAATTAAATATTTTTACTTATTAACATTTCCCACTTGCTAAATATTACAAAACACGATAAAATGACGATAACTCAAAAACCGTCACAAGTCCCAAAGTGGGACCCACAGGCTGATTTTGGGCCGAGACACACACATGGGCCTGGACTGGGCCCCACGGCCTGTTTTGGAACAAACTGGCTGTTTTGATTACACTTTTCTAAAACCGTTTCTAATTATTTCCCGCATGCTTTAACATAATTAAAACCCGTCAAACAACAACATAACAATCAAACATCGACACAACCCAAAGACCAAAACCCGGACCCACCATGGACCAACCCAGACCGGGTCTGAACCGGCCTGGACCGGTCTGGTTTGGTCCGGTTTAGTGTCCCCCTACACGGTTCCCAACAACAACATCTACCAAATTATTTCCAACATGCTTTAATCATCAAACAACTATTTTAACAACCAATCTAACCATCATCATACAAAAATCATTATTATGAATAATCATCAAAATTCATCAAGAACACTAAACATATGAAAAATTTCCTAGACAACCTAAAAATCATAACTTAATAAAAATCATCAAATTCATCAAGAACACTAACATATGAAAAATTTCCTAAACAACATAAAAAAATCATAACTTAATAAAAATCATCAAAATTCATCAACATGATAAAAACAACTCCTTATCATATTACTACCAAAATTCCATAAATCATAAAAACATGAACTAAAACAAAGATGAACCAAAAACTAAAGAAACAAAGGCTAAAGCTATGTTACTAACTAAAACCATAAAAACCATAACATGAACCAAAACAAAAGCTATGTGACATTTATTCGTCGAGTAAAACGGAATTGTTACCTTAGCTAGCAAAACAATTAGCACCAAAATACTAAGAAGTATATATAATAAGAACCCTTCTACTAATCTTCAC
The DNA here is from genome assembly GCA_022085475.1 of Heliosperma pusillum. Lineage (NCBI taxonomy): Eukaryota > Viridiplantae > Streptophyta > Magnoliopsida > Caryophyllales > Caryophyllaceae > Heliosperma > Heliosperma pusillum. The sequence goes on along the minus strand of JAIUZE010001025.1, from coordinate 19,332 downwards.
CCAAAATATACGAGTCTCCAAACTCGTCTTCAAAATCTTCCCCTATAAGACATGACAAGAAAAACATTATTAGAATTTAAACTTGATTTTCCATAATTAAATGTGGAAAACGATTTTGTCGGATTTGAAATTAAACCGTACTTGAAGCTGGAGAGCGAAGAGGAGATTCTAGAAATATAAGTTATGACGGATTTAATTAAGAAATGAAGGTTTTATGATGATTTTGCTCAAGAACGACGAAGAACGAATGAAGAACGACGAAGAACGAATGAAGAACGATGAAGAACGATTAATTAGATCTTAAGTTGATTTATTGTAAAATGAAAAAGTTGTTAGTGCGTCTGAAAAGAAAGAAAATTTTATCAAGGCTTAAGAGGGGAAAAAGAGACGTTGTGAAATGGAGAAGGAATCGGGTCGTTTTTACGCGATTTGCGGAGTTTAAGTTGACAGACCGATAAAGTTACAAATATCTTAGATATTTTTATTAGTTTAATCATATTAATTAAAAGATCTAATATGAGTGAAAAAAAAGTGACATGGCGCGTGTGACTCATGTCAAAGTCGGGTTTCGGGACTTAAGTTGACCCGGGAATAGTTAAATGACGTTTGGGGTTAAATCATAAAAGTTATTCTTTAATTCCGAATAAATTCAAAATAATTATATTAAATTATCATAAATTCAAATAAATCTTAATAAAAATAAATTACATTTATTATTTTTCAAAATAAAATTTCGGTCTTTAAAATTACGAGGTGAGTCGGAAAACGTCAACGAAAGTCAAAGTCGACTTAAAAGTCAAGAAAAGTCAAAGATGACTTAAAAGTCAAGAAAATTTTATGACGACTTAAAAGTCAAGAAAAGTCAATGACGACTTTAAAAAGTCAAGAAAAGTCAAAGACAACTTAAAAGTCAAGAAAAGTCAAAGATGACTAAAAACGGGATTTTCATGAAATCTCTCAGAAATTCCAATAAACCGAACTCGGAATTTCAAAATACGACTCGAAACAATAAATTCTATTTTAAAAACTTAAGTCTGCTGAAAAGTGTTAGTAAATATTTTTACTAGAAAAATTGGGTACTTTTCGGGTTGTTACATTTTTGTTCATTCTAGCACAAGAAAAGGCCTTTCTCAAAACATCTTGGGTACAACGATTAGGAGAATATCGATCTCGATATTTGTTCTTAGGCCATATTGCTAGGACCAAAGATTGATTCGAATCTTTATGCTTTTCGTTTATGACTCGTATTTCATTTATTATAATTTCGTTATAATCCTTAAATTTCATGTTGAAATATACCGATATTTCCCACAAGTGGTATCAGAGCCAAGGCTACGAAATTATTTTATATGATTTTTCATGAATGATGAAATTTTTTTATTTCGGTCCAAATTTAAAAAATAATAAAATAAAATCAGCCGTGTATTTTTTTCGGCCGTGATGTTTTTTATTTTTATTTTTGATTCTTGCTTTCCATTTTGATTTTTTGATATTTTTGTTTTAATATGTTAAGATGACAATATGATAAATTTGTAGATGTTTTAATTTAATAAGGATTAAATTAAAATGTAAATGGAAATTGTTTTGAATGTTTATGAACATTTGTTTTCCTAATATATTTTCGGTTCACATGATGTTAAATTGTTATTTTGCGTCATGATTCATTAATTTTAATGATGTTCAAATCAATTATGATTAGTCAATATTATGATAATCGATTTAATCATGATTTAGATATTCATTTTAATTTGTTAAATTGAATCATCTAGTTTGAATCAATGTTTAATAATGATTGAATGTTGATAATTGTACCGATCTTGTAATTTGTAAAATAAAAAAAAAAAATATTAAAACAGGCCGTAAGTGTTTAAAAAAAAAATTCGGATTTTTTTTTATCTTTGGCCGAATTTTGTTTTATGCATTATATTGATAATGTATGATTGTTGTTGTGAAAAAGTTCACAATTATTGGATACCCAAATATTTTAAAACGGTTTAAAATAATGTTGGATTAATTCATATTATACGATAATATGAATTAAAATTGGATTATGTTTGATTGGAATGATTGTGAGTAATTAAGGAATTGTCACATAATTTTGATCATTTTAAAATTGTTTGGATAAATTACTCTACATAATTAAGGAATTATGTCTTGAATGACTAATTTATTGTTGATGCATTTTATTTTGTTGAATGATTTGTTGAATGGTTTATTTACGTATTTTTGCAATTGGTTGTAACTTTTATTACCTAGTGTGGCCTCAGTTGATTATGTTTTCGTAATGATGGAAACATGATCTTGATGTAATTTTGAGATCTCGAATTTCCTTTTGTTTTCTTTGAAATTATGTTTTTAAATTAGAATGTAAATAGGTTTATATTTTGTAATTTATTAAATGTAATTTGAGAAGACTAAAGATGGAGATCGGATTGCTCGCTCCCGCTACATGGACCAAGATGGAACATCAAGACAAGCTTTTAGGGTCCAATTATGGATGGATTCCAAAGTTGTATTTTGTTCATTTTGGTAGATAGGCCACACTAGGACTTTGTAATTTTACGTATTTTTCGTTCTTGTTGCTTTTCATCACATGATAGTTAGTGCATCATATTCCGCCTAAACCAAACCACCTACTACTAAAATTGCATGAAAATTGACTCATATAGTTTGAATGTTAGTTATCATGGACATAAAGATGTCACACGAATTTTAAGCCATCATCTTAGTTTATTCATTCTCGCATGCTAGATATTCGTTCACTTAAAATGAATTAAAATAAAGTTGATGGGATCTTCCTCTAAAACCTAAAAATGAGACTAGTCTTTATAGGCCAAACTACTATGAATCCCTTCTTCGTCGGTAGGCATATAGGACCTTACTCTCCATATGACCCCTTCTACGTTGGGTAAGTAGTATGTGTTGACTTATTTTACCGCAACATTATAATCCGAAGAGTTTCTCGTGATTATGATGGACTAAAGATAAAATTTTATCGACCAAGAATTCTAAAGGTAGAATTAGCTAAGAGGTTGGCTTATCAATTTACAGATAATTGAGTCTTGGGATCATTTATATAATTCTTGAGGGAGGTCAATTGTATAAATGCTTGAGTCTTCGCATTAAACAAGTTTTTGCACTATACTTAATTCATATCCATGAGTATGCTTATAGTTATATTTTTCTCCTTTTTCGCAGTGTAGAATTCGTCTTATATTGATAATACTGCTATAACAAATGGCTGGCCATAATGATGTTGACCGTGCTTGTCGCGAGCCCGATACAAAAATAATTACCCACACTTAGGCTAACAACATAAGGAATGCATTAGGGAAGTAGGGTGTCGATCCTCAGGGAGTACGTGTTAACTATGAATTGCTATGGAGTGATTTTCGTATAAGTCCGAGTCATTTGAGGTGGTTGTCTAAACTAGTAACATAAAATAAAATGACAAGTATGTAAATGACAATATTTAAATGACAAATATGTAAATGACGATATTTAAAACTCGAAGCAGACAACTTACCCGATCGGGTTGTCACGAATCCGATCGGGGAAATGTGCTGATCCAAATGACAATATTTAAATAACAAGTATGTAAATTGCAATAAAATAAATCTAATCTAATTGACGATAATTAAATTGACAAGTATTGAAAGGGCTACCTAACTAAACTAATAAAGTGACAATAAAGAAAACTATCTAAGGACGATAATAAAATAAACTATCTAAAACGGTAAAATAAACTATCTAATCAAATTGATATAGTGAAAGAGAAATACATGTGAAACGATTTAAAAGTTTTATTGATAGCAACATTAGAATTACTACGATTTTCTAAGCCTTGTAGCGGTATATTGCTCTCGGATTCGTACCGACTTTTTCATGGGTCCTAACGTCCTCTCAGCATGGTTAGGTCACTAAACCCCTATTGGTAGTCCTAATTCCCATCCCAACTCTCGTTAGAAAGACGGAAATTGACTAATACAAACAATTGTTCATGGCCACTAAACAAAGTTATAGAAATTGGCACAACCAAAGGAAGAAACAACTAGATGGTTCAATTGGTATCTACTCTTCTTTTAATTCATTTTAACTAGTAAATCATTTCAATATTACAATTCTATTTATTGTATTTACACAATGATAATCTTACAATGTTAGAATTAATCTAATTTATGTAATTAAGTAAATTAAAAGGAAAAAGATGTAGGAAATTAAACTATGAAATATAAGTACTACAATGATTATGGTGATTATATTAATAATGATTCTAGTGATAAATTTTATAATTATATGATTAGGCAAGATAAAAGATGGCGTATTAGACGATGTTTTAGTTTCAACTAGATTGCTTTTACGTTGATTTCTTAATAACAATAATATGAGAATAATACTAATGAGATTATAGTTCATGATGAAAATTGCATAAGTAAAGGATAGAGAATTACCGAGTTGGGAATACGATTATATAAGAACGAAAGTAAAGAACAAATATCCAACCCTATAACAAAAGCTTATAAAAACAGTAGAGAAGTACTAAGAAATTGCAAAAACAATAATCTAAAACTTGTATGAAAGAAGTAAACTAGTGGATTATTGTGTAAATTGTAAATGAAAGTATGTAAAGTATGCTAATTGTATGATAAAGATATTATAAAGATATGATAATTGTTGTCTAATTGTATGAGATGATCCTTGGCTTTTATAGGGCTGCATGGCTGCTGCATTTCGTCCAAATTCATACCCTAGACAAAGCCTTTAATCACTCATTTAAGCTTGGTAGAAGAAGAGCCAAGTAACGTTCATCTGCAAACATACCCGATCGGGTATGTAACCCAGATAGATTTTTCCGTCTTTTCCAATCTCGTCTTTGGGCACGGAATCCTAAGCCTTAGTCTTGGTCAATGTAACACGTAATTGGGCTTGGGCTAGTCCTCCTTTGACTTGGGTTGATGTTTACCTTTGAGAAACAAAGCCAAAGTCCAAGATAAGTCCATTTGAGGAAGGATGTAGCGGAATCGTAGTCAAATCGTGAAATGGCTATCATCGGTTCCTTGAAAACTCGTATTCTGGTACCTTTGCTCCAAATAGTAAGAAAATATAGCAAAACCGCTTCATTTCCTAGAAAAAGAGTCAAAACACGCAAAATAACTAGAATAGCAATATTAGCTCTTTAATCACTTAACAAAGTGGATAAATCATATAGAAATCGAGCTAAAACGGGGGATAAATCAGTACAAAATATCACTTATCAAACTCCCCCAAGCTAAACCCTTGCTTGTCCTCAAGCAAACATATCAATCATAACCAGGACAAGGGTAGCAAACAATGATCAATCTATCATACAAATCCCAAAAATAAGCTCTTAATAAGTAGATGAATCACAAACCCGTAACAACAAGGGCGAAGGAAAGTGCGAATCATGGTTGAGATTTACATAACGACGCAGCATAGAAAATATTCTTTGGACTTTTTCAGCTTTTGCATGATCTTTTGACAATGGACTCTCACGGTACACTGTTCACTCAAATTTTTGTGAAATAGGAAATATTGGTTCAAATTTTGAAGTGACACTCTCCTATCTACAACTTATAAGAATGTGCCCGCAGTCTAGTATGGTAGACAATCCAAAATCATCAAGTAAAACTAATCATGATCAAAATATAATGTAAGAAGCATTAGAGAAATAAAGAAGAGGCTTGGAAATTTGGGTAAAAAGTGGACAAACGTTTTTGGTCATGTGGAGCTTTAAGTCAAGCTAGTAATAACCAAATGTGTAGTGGATACTCAATCCAAATCATACCAAGTCCCACCAACAATAGTCAAAGCCAAAAGCAGCATATTGGCTTATTAAACATGACAAATCAGGTTACGACTTCCTATAATTTTTCTTTCGTTTCCTTTTCATGGAAGCGTTTTTTTTTCTCTTCTTTTTTTTTTTTTTTTTTTTTTTTCTTTTGAGCTTTTAATTTTTCTTTTTCATTTCTTTTCAAAGCTCTTTTTTTTCCTTTTCTTTGAGAAACACGGGAATCAGCAATCCCGAGACAACAACTTCACACCAAATGGTGGCATTATTAGAACATCGCAAAAGCACAGAACACCCCTACACATAAAGTTGGTTACTATCTCAACAAGGGTAGGCAATAATATAATGTAGCTAGGAAGAAGGGTGTTTTTGCGAAATGTGAACAAGAACAAATGGCTTCAAAATGTAGATCATGATAGCAATACTTATAGAAAATGGAATAAAAACCATACTTATGCGTTTTGATGTGACACAGACTATAAGGAGAAACTACTCACTCCTAAACTGGGATCGGGTTCAGATGTACCGACCACTGGAGGCTCTACCTTACAATATGAGTAGCTTGCCAAAGTCAAGATCAAGCTTAATTAAGTCCAAATGCAACTTTCTACCTACTGTGTACAAGACATCCCCTTGAATGCACAATTCCTCATAACATATTGAAACATCAGCTTATAAAAACTATAATTCGCGAAATGTAAGATGGAAATGATCTTTTCTTTTTGTGTTTTTGATTTTTTCGATTTTTTTTCTTTTTCAATAAAAACTAAAAATAAACTAAGAAAATTAAAAGAAAATAAACTAAAAAGTAAAAATCTAAATGCAATCCTAAATGCAGTATATCCTAAATGCAAATCCTCCCCCAAGCTAAAACTTCACATTGTCCTCAATGTGCATGCAATTATATAACAGAAACAAACCGAAGAACGGTTGGTAGCACATAGAACAGAGAAACAAGATGAGATTCTAATGGGAAAAGGGGCTAAAAAGAGAACTAAAAATCCGAAAAAATAAAGGAAAGAAAATCTTACAAAATGTCTAGCCTCCCCCAAGCCAGTATAAACAAGGGGAGCTTGTTGTCATCTCATCATAAAGGCCACCAGCTACGACCTCTCCTCTCTGAAGGAGGTGGCTCCGATGCGGATCCAGAAGCATCTGTATAGTAGGTATCATCTGCAGAATAATAACTACCACGAGAAGCAATGATCCCGGTTGGGTTAATGGCTCCTAAGGACTGGTACTCTTCTACTTGGTGATTTCTAAAATCACCTCCATATCCTCCAAAACTCTCAACGCCATAGTCAGTTCCACAGTAATCAGGTCCGGTCTGCTGCACACCTGCATCATAAGCAGTACCATACCCCCCTTCGGGCCAAGTATAAAAAGACGGGTGGGGCCCCTCAGTTCTAATCACACCTTGTCTAGCAAAGTGGTCATAAATGGGGTGCAAAGCAAGCTGCTGGTCGGACTGAATTCTATTAACGGACAAGGTTAAGGCTTCAAACATGGCGGTCACGTCGCCCTTAGCATGGGTCGACTGAGAGGATGATCCTACCTCAGGGCGGTGGGATCTAATCTGGACAGGGGGTCATTGGGGGTAATATCCCCAACAGGAAGGAAGTAAGTAGGACGGGGTAAGATAGCCTCACCCTCCTGAAGTTGAGGACGCTGCCTAAGTAATGGAATTTGGTCTACCTCGGCGGTCAACTTGACCGAATCACGGCCAGCTATCCCCCAAATCTTATGGGGGTGTGAGACACGAAACCAGTTAAGCTGAACAAAATAATCATAATCAAACCCATTTCCCATCTCGGTGGGAGGTGTAGTCAATGCCTGGAGGTCAGTGGTGGCTTGGTGAAAACCACAAACTCGCATAGCAAGGTGAGTGATAAGACCTGCATAGACAATGACAGTGTTCTTAGGATTAATGGCTTTAGTTAACTGAACAGAAAAATAATATGGAATACTAATAGACCATGGTTCTTCACCATTCACATTAAAAAATCCTCCTAAAATATCTAACTCTACTCGTCTCACCAAATGAGGTTCAACACGACCCAAGAAGGTCCATCCCATGAATCTTTGCCAGATTCTAATGGCGGGATGATGGATGTGTTGGTGTGGGACATGGTCCCAACGAGAGACAGGGTAAGTAGAAATAGCGTTCCAAACTAGGCTAACATCAAAGCCTTCTGGAGGTGAGGTAACAGTGTCCTCATAGGTGAGACCAAATTGGCCGGCAAAGGTTCCTAAGTTCATACTATAATCATCATTGAATAATCTAAACCGAACTTGAGGCATAGAGTTTTTATTCCTAGACCTTTGTAACTCAAAAGAGCTCAAGAATTCAAGGGTTAATTGAGGGTAGGTCTTATAACTAAAGTTCATGCTAGCATTCATCCCTAGACCCCTAAATAACACCTTAACATGCTCATAAAGCTTCATATGTCTTAAAGAAGAAACATTAAGGAACTTTGTAGCCCTCATACCTTGGCTCTTAAGAATGCACCAATTTTGCCATTGCTTGTTTGAACTAAATTCTACATCCGGAAAGTCAGGATCATGCATAGCATCACCTTGATTTTCGGTTTGATCATTTGCTTCAAGCATTTCTATGTCTTCTTCATGGGCTCTACTACTTTCTCCTTGATTGGAGTTTCTTGCCCTCTTTGATCTCCTTATTGTAGGTGCCATTTTGCTAAAAGAAACTAGTATTAGAACACTTCATTATAAACACAAATTGATATCATAAGTGTTATAATACTAGGCTCTAAGCACAAATTCAAGCATAGCTACCTAAGTGAAACATTATCATGCTGCCTTTGAGCACAAATGGATGTTCTTAAGCATAACAACATGTCACTAAGATGAGCAACATACACTTAAATCATGAGTTTGGCCACTACTCAAAGGTACTAATGCTAAATTAACACAATAAGATCATAAGTTCATAGTATAAAGCATGAATTCAAGCATCATACTACTACTTAAGCATAAGTTCTTAGCATATAGTAAAGATGAGTATCCTAATTGGCACATGAGCATTCAAATCATAGTAAGCATACTAATTAATCACTAACATTCACTCTATATCATGTAAGAAGCATTAGAAATCCAATTTAAACAAGTTTTTCAATCAAAATCAAGAACTCCCAAATTTGGGTTAGGGTTTGTTCATGTTGGATTTCTGGAAAAATAGAGGGATTGAAGTAACTAAAGTAGAATTAACTTACTTGATAATGCTTAGAAGTTGCCTTGGATGAACTATTGTGACAAATTTTGTAAGAAAAGACTAAGAAATGAAGGTTTTGAGAGAAATTGAGCTTTGAAAGTTGAAGAACACGGGAATATGGCAGCAAGCAAAGGGTAGGAAGTTAGCTTTATAGAATAAAATAGAACAAATACGAATCAGACGATATACCCCATCGGGTATAGAGGAATCCGATCGGGGAAGTTCGCTGGTCCGGTTTTTGTTTCTTTTTTCTTTGCTACTTGCTCTTACCTTTTGGCTATGTCCTTGAACATACTTACTAACCTTAGTAATCTTGGCAACTTTGGCCAAGGATAGCTCCTTCTTGTCTCAATAAGTCCTCCAATTCCAAGTACGAAAAACTATCAACTAAACATGCATTTCTAAATGTAAATAATAAGTAAAACGATAATTGTTCCTAACTATTACAACACAAAATCCAAAAAAAAATTCCAAATAAAATAGTCCAAATCAAAATCATTGTCTAATTAGTGGAATAAAGAATGCATAAAGAAAAATTAAAGAGAAAGACGGGTTGCCTCCCGACAAGCGCATTTTTAAGTCATGCTAGACTTTGTGTTTTTATCCCTCCTTAAGCCTTATGAAGGGATTTGAGCTCCTTGTAGCTTGATTCGTCCTTGAATTTTTCTCATTTACCTTTTGCCAACACCCATGGCAACTTAATGCAAATACACTTCCGAAGCCTTGAAGGCTTCGAGGTCACCATCTCCAACACTCAATACATTCCCCTTTTTATCAAAGGTGGCACTTGATCCATCCATTTCAAAGGTGATCTTCTCTCCTTGCACATCTATACAAGCCCCAACTGTATTTAGGAAGGGTCTTCCTAATATAATATAGTCGTCTCTTTCTTTCTTTGAAAATATGACATAAAAATCAACGGGAATGAGGAAGTATCCAATCCGTATGGGGACATCTTCCACAATTCCTGCTGGAGTATGCATAGATCCATCGGCTAGTTGAAGGCTAGTATTAGTAATCTTCATTTGTATTGGGCAATGGTCGTGATAGAAGGAAAAAGGCATGACGCTAATAGCGGCTCCTAAATCACACAATGCATTTTTGACCTTATGAAGACTCATTGTGAAAGAAATGTTAAAACAACCTGGATCTTTAAGTTTGGAAGGAATGATAATCTTCCCTTCTTCAAGGGTAGGTTCCTTGTGAGAATCTTTGGTTGCTTCTTTTTCTCTAGATGTTTTGCCAATCCTTGCTTCCAACCTTGAGAAAGCTTTGTCGTTTGCCCTTGTTGTTTCCACAACTCTTTCTTCTAATTTCCCTTGAGCTTTTATCAATGTCATGATCAAGGCTTCGAGACGGGATGTCTCTTCATGTGTAGGGACTTTGGTTGGTTTGGCTAGTGTTGGATTATTGCAAAGTTCATGGGGTAACCTAAAGATGGGCTCCTTACTCTTTCCATTCCCAAGAGGATGATCACAAGGTTTGTCACTAATCATGTCAATTGTGACAATCGATGGTTCTTCACTCCCTTGGGTGGTTTGGCTAGAACTCGATGGGGTCAATTCTTCTACTCTCTTTTGGAGAGATAAAATGGTTGATTTGAGTGAGTTTAAGCTAGAAAAGAAGTATGAGTACATATTATGTTGGGCTTGGATTACTTCCCTTAACTTAACATCTACTTTTGCTATCAATTGATCATTTTGAAAGGATGAGTGTGGAATTGTATGAGGTGTATTAGTGGGTTGAGTTTGGCGAATTTGTGGGTGAAAAGGGTTTAAGGGTGTGAGTTTGTTCCCACATCGTTGAGGTACATGCCCTATTCCTCCACAAAGTTCACAAGGTGTTGTTAGTGAGGTAAATGGGTTTGAAACTTTTGGGCGATATAAAGTGCATTTTGGGGTGGTTTCGTTTGGTTGAACGGGACAGGCTAAGGAAATGGTAGTGTCAACATCATTTGAAGTTTCCACTCGGCTTTTCTTTCGCTCTCCCCCATTACTTTGTGAACCTTCCCCACTTTCTTTTTGTGAATTAATTGATAGGTTTGACATAGTGGTTTTAAACCTACGGTGAAAAGCGATGACAATCTCTTCCCACTCCATTGGCCTTGTGGCATCCTTTAAACGACGGGTGAACCACCATTTAGCTTCTCCCTTTAGTGATAAAGGAAAGAGAGTTTCTCTAATTTTGTTTTGGGTGATTCCCTCCCTCATAAAGGTTTGACACAATTCACAAAAGGTTTGGATATGGTGTGACGGGTTTTCATTTGGTTTACCACTAAATTGGTTACCCTCAATGAGAGTAATCAAAGTCATATGGACCCTTAGGATCCCACAAGCAAGTTCAAAAACCCGGTACCTTGGATCCTCCCTTGTTAGCACCATTTTTGTCAACCTACAAGAAAAACACAAAAAAAAAAAGTTAGTAACGATTTAGGTACGGTTGCACCTAAAAATGGTAGAATTTGTAAACAAAAATCAGCAATACATAGATAAACAAAACCGTGCTCCCCGGCAACGGCGCCAAAATTTGACCGTGCTTGTCGCGAGCCCGATACAAAAATAATTACCCACACTTAGGCTAACAACATAAGGAATGCATTAGGGAAGTAGGGTGTCGATCCTCAGGGAGTACGTGTTAACTATGAATTGCTATGGAGTGATTTTCATTTAAGTCCGAGTCATTTGAGGTGGTTGTCTAAACTACTAACATAAAATAAAATGACAAGTATGTAAATGACAATATTTAAATGACAAATATGTAAATGACAATATTTAAAACTCGAAGCAGACAACTTACCCGATCGGGTTGTCACGAATCCGATCGGGGAAATGTGCTGATCCAAATGACAATATTTAAATAACAAGTATGTAAATTGCAATAAAATAAATCTAATCTAATTGACGATAATTAAAATGACAAGTATTGAAAGGGCTACCTAACTAAACTAATAAAGTGACAATAAAGAAAACTATCTAAGGACGATAATAAAATAAACTATCTAAAACGGTAAAATAAACTATCTAATCAAATTGATATAGTGAAAGAGAAATACATGTAAAACGATTTAAAAGTTTTATTGATACCAACATTAGAATTACTACGATTGTCTAAGCCTTGTAGCGGTATATTCCTCTCGGATTTGTACCGACCTTTTAGTGGGTCCTAACGTCCTCTCAGCCTGGTTAGGTCACTAAACCCCTATTGGTAGTCCTAATTCCCATCCCAACTCTCGTTATAAAGACGGAAATTGACTAATACAAACAATTGTTCATGGCCACTAAACAAAGTTATAGAATTTGGCATAACCAAAGGAAGAAACAACTAGAAGGTTCTATTGGTATTGACTCTTCTTTTAATTCATTTTAACTAGTAAATCATTTCAATACTACAATTCTATTTATTGTATTTACACAATGATAATCTTACAATGTTAGAATTAATCTAATTTATGTAATTAAGTAAATTAAAAGGAAAAAGATGTAGGAAATTAAACTATGAAATATAAGTACTACAATGATTATGGTGATTATATTAATAATGATTCTAGTGATGAATTCTATGATTATATGATTAGGCAAAATAAAAGATGGCATATTAGACGATGTTTTAGTTTCAACTAGATTGCTTTTACATTGATTTCCTAACAACAATAATATGAAAACAATACTAATTAGATTAAAGTTCATGATGAAAATTGCATGAGTAAAGGATAGAGAATTACCGAGTTTGGAATACGATTATATAAGAACGAAAGTAAAGAACAAATATCCAACCCAATAACAAAAGCTTATAAAAACAGTAGAGAAGTACTAAGAAATTGCATAAACTATAATCTAAAACTTGTATGAAAGAAGTAAACTAGTGGATTATTGTGTAAATTGTAAATGAAAGTATGTAAAGTATGCTAATTGTATGATAAAGATATTATAAAGATATGATAATTGTTGTCAATTGTATGAGATGATCCTTGGCTTTTATAGGGCTGCATGGCTGCTGCATCGTCCAAATTCATACCCTAGACAAAGCCTTTAATCACTCATTTAAGCTTGGTAGAGGAAGAGCCAAGAAACGCCTCAGCCGCAAACATACCCGATCGGGTATGTGGTAATCCGATCGGGTATGTAACCCAGATGGATTTTTCCGTCTTTTCCAATTTCGTCTTTGGGCACGGAATCCTATGCCTTGGTCTTGGTCAATGTAACACGTAATTGGGCTTGGGCTAGTCCTCCTTTGACTTGGATTGATGTTTCCTTTAACAAACAAAGCCAAAGTCCAAGATAAGTCCATTCGAGGAAGGATGTAGCGGAATCGTAGTCAAATCATGAAATGTCTATCATCGGTTCCTTGAAAACTCGTATTCTAGTGCCTTTGCTCCAAATAGTAAGAAAATATAGCAAAACCGCTTCATTTCCTATAAAACGAGTCAAAACACGCAAAACAGCTAGAATAGCAATATTAGCTCGTTAATCACTTAACAAAGTGCATAAATATAAGTGAATATTTGTATGATTTGAACCCCAACTTTAGCTCGGTTTTATATGTCATTTGTGCTTTGTTAAGCCATTTTATGAGCTAATATCGTCTTCTAGGCGAATTCCTGTGTTCTAACCTGTTTTGTAGGGAAAGTGACGTTTCTACGCCCTTTTTCTATATTCCCGAGCATTTGCCTAGAACCCGACGATTTGAAGAAGAAAGCTTGACCAAGTGAAAGGCATTTCGAGAAGGTTCACTAATTTGAAAGAGAGAAGGAGTAAAGACAGTTTCGTAGTTGTCGGAAGATCAATCAATTAGGCGGAAGAATTCATCGCTTTACATCAAACCCTATCAACAAATCCGATTGGAGAGGTCAAGGGGGATGATGGAAGTCAAGTCAAGCAAAGGAAGATGAAACGTTAGTCAACCGCTTCTAGATGCCCACTTACCCGATCGGGTAAGTGTATACCCGATCGGGTATCCTTGCTGATCCGAGCATGGCGGCTCCAACTTCCTATCTTTGTCCTATGTGTTTAATGCCCGACCTCTTCTCCACGAAACCCTAATACTATAAATAGATGCTCTAGCCCCTCTTCTCAAATCATCCACATCCATCTCAATCTCTATCTCATACAACTCACAACATCTCCTTTCTTTTCTCTTTAGTTTTTAGTCTTTCTAGTTTAGATTTTCTTCTTCTTTTGTCTTTTGTTCTTAGTTTATTTCTGTCCATTTCTTATCAAAACATTAGTTTAGTTCAATAAGAATTTCAATCTTTGTAGTCTACTTTGTTGGGTACAAGTATTGTAATTCAAGGAACGATTATTCTATGCAAGGGATTTCTATTATCGTTATCACTTCGTTGTTGATCGTCCCTAGGTATTCCTAATTTATCCTTTGCTTATTATCCTTTATTGTTTTCCATTTGATTGTTATTTTCTATTCATATCATTTAGATTCATTTTCATGTTGTTATAATCGTAATTTCATTCCTTAGATTGTTAATAGCGTCGTTATTATCGCCTTATAAAGAGTCTAAATTATTGTCAAAAACCAACTAAATATGTCTATCCTAATTTTCATTGTTAATATCATCTTAAACATAAACATTATCATGAGTGAGTAGTCACCTTTCTAGGGTGTAGGGTAGCCATGTTGGATTGATTAAAAGATGACAATTGGATAAAAGAAATTGTGCCTTTAAAACATTGTGTCTATGCATGTTTGGACTTTAACGATAGTTGACGATTCTTGATCACAATCATTGACTAGTGTGGAATTCTTTTCCAAGGTAGATATACAGGAATTGAATAGACAAAGTGTGACATAGTGGATTAAGACCTAGTAAATCGCACTAAAAGCCTGCTAGACCATATGATCTATGATTGTAATGAACACACCATTCTTACGAACGCTCAATGAATTATTTGCATATCCTAAATCCAATTTCATCAATATGTCAATCTACATGTGTGAACCTATTTCCCTAGATGCTTCTCATTATTGTTAATTCATCATTTGTTTTATTGTTTTCATTTTAGTTTGCTCTTATTTTGTTTTTATTTATGTTCTTTATTAGTTTAGAATTCAAAACCTCAAAACCCAGAAAATCGTTAGATAAAACTCAATTGTGAAACGAGTCACAATCCATAGGAAATACTATCTCCCTGAGGATCGACCCCTACTTCCCTAATTACATTAATTTGTTATTAGCCTAATCTGGGTAAATTATCTTTGCATCGGGCTTGCGACAGGCTCGATCAAATTTTGGCGCCGTTGCCGGGGAGCACGATTTAATTTTCCTTTTCTTGTGATTTTTATCGCAATTAGTTTTATCTAGTCTTTAGGAACCCAAATTCCTTTAGACCTCTCTTGATTTTTCATCTTAGCTTTCCAATCTTATGCCCAGATCTTCTAGACTAGGGACCCCTATTCCTTTAGACCCCGAACTAGAAAGAACTCTGCATAAGAAATTAAAGCTATTCAACGAAATTTCAAAAGCTTCTGATATTTCAAGTTTAGATCGTATTCGTGAGAAATACTCGGATATCTTACCTAATCTTGAAGGAGAAGAAGATCCATTTTCATCTCCATTTCCAAAAACCAATCAACTTTCAACCAACATTCCATCTTCATCTTCACAAACAAAAATGGTTCGACTTTCCGACCATTCTAAACCCACTGCAGATACACTTCCAAAGGGTATCGCTACACCTCATATTACAGCTCAAAACTTCGAAATCAAACCTGCCTTCATCAACTTAATAGAAAGAAATCAATTTGGTGGCAATGCCACAGAAGATCCCAACCTTCATATCCAAAACTTCTGTGACTATTGCTCCACGATTAGACAAGCTGGAGTATCCCAAGAACAGATTAGGGAAATGCTCTTTCCCTTCTCTTTAAGAGGAAAGGCAAAACTCTGGATCAATAGTCTTGACCGAGTTGCCTTAGGAATAGTCGACTGGGATGGTCTAACTCTTGCTTTCTATCAAAAGTACTTCCCACCAGAACGAACCGCACTCTTACGAAGTCAAATTACTGGATTCCGTCAGAGGGGCGACGAAAGCCTTTATGAGGCATGGGAAAGGTACAAAGAATTACAAAGAGAATGCCCTCATCATGGCCTTGATTCATGGTTCCTAGCTATCACCTTCTACAACGGTTGTCGTGGCGAATCGCGTCGTATCCTCGACTCCGCTAACAATGGTCGTTTCGATCAAATCGATGTAGAAATAGCTAGTGCGACTATCGAGTCAATGGCAATCCACGATTCTCAATATAGCAACTCGCGTGCTATGCCACTCAAAGCCAAGCAGGACGATTCAAGTAAAGTAGCACTCCTGGAAGCCCAATTAGCCCTTCTGCAGCAACAAGTAGGAAGCTCTTCCCAATCCAAGGAACATATCAACGTCACTAACCACGTAGTGGTATGTGAGACATGTGGGGTTGAAGGGCATAGTTTTCAAGAATGTAGAAGTTCAATAGAGCAAGTCAATGCCTATCAAGGATATAGGCAAGGCAACGCTTTCTCAAACTTCTATAATGAAAACACAAAAAACCATCCTTTTTTGTCCTACAAAAGCACTAACATTCAAAATCCCCAACAACAAATTCAACAACCATTCATACCACACCAACAAAAGCCTTACAATCCACCTGGTTTTCAAAACCAGAGACCTTCATTCCAACCTAACTTCAATCAACCATACAAAAATCAACCTCAGCACCAACCATCTCAAATTCAAGGCCAACCTAATGACTCAAGCTTGAGCAAAATTGAATCCATGCTTCTACAAGTTGTTCAAAAACAAGATTCAATGTTTGCTCAACTTCAAAAGAGTGATCAAGCTCAAAGTGCTGCCATCAAGATGCTTGAAACTCAAATGGCCCAATTGGCTGCCTCTAATGCCCAAAGAAAACAAGGCCAACTCTCACCTCATGGTGAGCAACCGAGGGACACCGCAAATGCTATCACCCTTAGAAGTGGTACCACTTATGCGGAACCTCAGCAACCCAAAGAACCAACAGTTGAGCCTTCACAAGTAGAAAGCCAAAAAGATTCTCAACCATCCACCGCTAAGGAAGCGGAAGACAAGCATGAAAAGAAGGATGATTTCGAAAAAGAACCCATCAAAATTCAAGTTCCATTTCCCCAACGTTTGAGGAGAAATCATAAGGAAACCCAGTTCGGTAAATTCATGGAAGTAGTCAAAAACCTCCAAGTAACGGTTCCCTTCACTGAATTAATCACTCAAATCCCTTCTTACACGAAATTTATGAAAGATATCTTGACAAAGAAGAGGACTTTAGATGATGTTGAAATCATCGCATTCACCGCTGAATGCAGTGCGTTATTGCAAAATAAGTCCCCTCCTAAGTTAAAGGATCCTGGTAGTTTCTCTATACCTTGCACTATAGGCACCTACACTATTGATAAAGCTTTATGCGATCTAGGTGCTAGTGTAAGCGTCATGCCCTATTCCATCTGTGAAAAATTGAATATGGGAATTCTTAAATGCACAAGTATCACCTTGCAAATGGCAGATCGTTCTCTAAAACAACCTATGGGAGTTTTAGAAGATGTACCTGTTAGAGTAGGGAGGTTTTTCATTTCAGTCGATTTCATAGTGTTAGATATGGCTGAAGATTCGCAAATCCCTATCATTTTAGGAAGGCCATTTCTACACACTGCGGGAGCAGTAATCGATGTCAAGAATGGAAAATTGACACTAGAAGTAGGTGATGATAAAGTCACCTACAACTTAAATAGTGCAATGAAGAGCCCTATGCTTGAAGAGCCTTGCTGTTTCCTTGACATTGTCGACTCAATCATTGATGAATCTCTGTATCCATCAATAATTGAGGATCCTTTATAAGCAATTTTATTGTTAGAGGATATCTCTGAGAACGACAATTTTGAGATCAGTGAGCTGGAAAGGGACCTGACTGGTAAAGAGATACCGTCTGAAGAAGTTGAGGAGTTCATAAGCTTAATTGATGCTCCTGCCAAGGCAGAAGTACATAAACCTGAACTTAAACCTCTTCCCTCAAATCTAAAATATGCTTTTTTAGATAAGTCTGAATATTGCCCGGTCATAGTGAGTGCTCTCCTAGATGAAAATCAGTTAAACTCACTATTGATTGTTTTGAGAAAACATAAAAAGGCAATAGGCTATAAACTTGAAGACCTCACAGGCATAAGCCCCGACTTTTGCATGCATAGAATCAACTTAGAAGAAGGCCAAAAACCTTGTGTTCAAGGTCAACGCCGTCTTAATCCCAACATGCAAGAAGTAGTTAAAGCTGAAGTTATGAAATTGCTAGATGCTGGCATAATCTATGCAATTTCTGACTCAAAATGGGTTAGCCCTGTCCAAGTTGTTCCCAAGAAAGGAGGAACAACAGTAGTCAAGAATGAAAAGAATGAGCTCATCCCCACAAGGATTGTGACGGGATGGCGCATGTGTATTGACTACAGGAAGTTGAATCAATCAACTCAAAAAGATCACTATCCTCTACCCTTCATTGATCAAATGCTAGAGAGGTTAGCTTGCCACAAATATTTCTGCTATCTAGATGGTTACTCAGGATTTTTCCAAATTCCTATCCACCCTGAGGACCAAGAGAAAACCACCTTCACCTGTCCCTATGGCACTTTTGCTTATCGCCGAATGCCATTTGGCCTGTGTAATGCACCTGCCACTTTCCAGCGTTGCATGACTAGTATCTTTTCCGATTTTGTTGAAACTATCATGGAAGTATTTATGGACGACTTTAGCGTCTATGGCATTTCCTTTGATAATTGTTTGACAAATCTATCCAAAGTACTGAAACGCTGTGAAGAAGTCGACCTTGTTCTCAATTGGGAAAAATGTCACTTCATGGTGAACGAAGGTGTAGTTTTAGGACACATTATTTCTGAGAGAGGTATTGAAGTGGATCGAGCTAAGATCCAAGTTATTGAACAACTGCCACCACCTGCTAATATAAAAGGAATCAGGAGTTTCCTTGGCCACGCCGGTTTTTACCGACGGTTTATAAAAGATTTTTCTAAAATAGCCAAGCCCCTGACTGAGCTCCTTTTTAAGGATGCACCTTTTAATTTCACAAAGGAATGCCTTGAGGCATTCAACAAAATCAAACGCGCTTTAATCACCGCACCTATAATCCAGTCACCTGATTGGAATCTTCCTTTTGAATTAATGTGCGATGCGAGTGATTATGCCGTTGGAGTTGTTTTAGGGCAAAGAAAGGAAAAGTTCCTTCATGCAATTTACTATGCTAGTAAAACCTTAGATCCTGCCCAAATCAACTA